>JAKSZP010003233.1:0-52369 GCA_022478985.1 Massospora cicadina
CTTGGATTTACCCCTCTAAGGGTTTTAATGCAAATTTTAGTTGTTTATTTTTTTACCAAATGGTTTACTTTTTCCCTATAAAACAAGTATCATTGCAAAAGAGACAGCCCAGTTAATTATAAAACACGTTTTTAATTACTATGATACCCCCAGAGAGGCTATCTCAGAATGTGGCCCTCTTTTTACATCATACTTATAAAAAGTAACTTCTCTCAGACTTCAAAATTAAAAGATGTTTGTCTAAAGTATAAAATTTGACAGACTGATGAACAAACTGAGAGGATTACCAGGATTAAGAGCAGTTCCTAAAAATTTATGTGAAATGAAAATCAAGATAATTGGTTTGATTTGCCACCAATGTCACAGTTTTGCTGCAGTAACCTTGATCACACTTCTTATGGGATGTCACCTTTTAAAGACAGCTATGGAAATAATGTCAAATTGGAATCATTGACTGCCATTGAAGAAAACAAACCAATGGGAAGGATTTTTTAATTAAGATCCATCAGACCAGCCGCTGTTCTTTGTAAGCTTGCAGAGAGCTGTATAAACCTACAAGGACTTTGAAGTCAAAAGAAGAAACTTGGGGAAAATTTGGAAGTTGATAGTGATGTCTAGATTAATTGCTAAGTATACCCATAGATCTACCATGTCACAAGTTTTGCAGTTGGCGTGTGTGACCATAAAAAGTGAAAATTGTTGTAGGGAAGGTGGCTTACAGTATTGAAATACTCAAAGGATGGAAGCTCCATGATGTGTTCCATAGGTGCTGCTGTTCAAAAAAGATGGACAATTCTACCACATCAGATGGTTAAAGATCAAGATCCCACTCTTATTAAATACCCTTGTTTGAATGTAAAGTAGAAGCCATTATTGGAAGATGCACATACCACTTGAAGTTTCAGTTCTTGGTTAAGTGGTCCTGGTAGCGAACTGAGGAAAGTGCTTGGAAGCTAATAGAAAACTTGGAGAACTTGGGTAATTTGTTTTTGGATGTAAGAAGAAAACCTCAGTTGTGGCTTCAGCCCTGGTGGGGATAAGGTTAGGGCGAAGCCTGATATGAGAAAACTATTAGAAACCTCAGAATTAATTTTAGATTGATAGGCTATTCTGTGAAGTGAGATCAGCTAGAGATAAGAAATTATTTGGTGAATTTTAAGTTAATAATTGATTATCAAACAAGAAATGAAATGACAAATAGACGATGTAACAGCTTTCAAAATAATACATGAGCAGTAATTTCAGAAGCTCAGAAGAAGAAGAATAAAGCTTACAATAATCAAACAGCCCAAGTAAGTTTAGGAAGAGGAATGGAATATTTAACTAAAGCATTTATATCTAAAGCTTTTGCAGTATTGAATATTATATAGTATGCAAAAACTAAGTTTTATTTACTAATGTGCTATCAATCCCATTCCTCTACCCCAACCTACAAGAAACTCCCTTCAACCTTTCATCTCTTAAAATCATATCTGTAGGCAACTCTCTTACCAGTATACCCACCATTTCTTATACTTGAATGCCTCTGGTGTTCCTTGACATACTGGATTAATACCGTTGATTGTACTAGCTTATGTTTAGCTGCCCCAACCAGGTCAGTAGTAAACCTGTACCTGACGATCTTGCTGCAGCATCACATTTCTACATGAATTTGGGCCTCAATAAACTTCTTAGTAAACACTTGAAGATCCCTGCCTGGTAACCAAAAGGCTATGCTGAGAGAATGCTCATTTAAGACTGTTGGGGTGCAGCCAGTACTTTAATTAATCAGAAATTCTTTAGTTTTTCACTTACCTGCATAATGGAATTGATAAATTCTCTATTTAGCCAAGTTTCATTTTGTAATTTGTTAAGGCCTTAGATTGACAACTTTCACATTAATCTAATTTCCTAATTAGTTTGGTGATATGAGGTGCCTATCATTTCACAAGTTGGGGGATAGCCATTGTTTTAAAAATCATACCCCTATCGGCCCAATTGATCTGGATGGCTTTTGATGGTGGGGAGGTAGTTAAATGTCACACAGACTGTTGAGAATTAATTCTATTTGAGCCTGAAAAGAGGCCTCCAGGGAACCGTTGATTTGATCTGGGAACCCTGTATTTCTGGATGGTATTCTTTATCTCCTCAAAATAGGCCATTAATTGTATACAAGCTGACAATTACACCAAAGCTAAGAGGTCTCACATTAGGGTTTCCATTATTAAGTGTATTATAACAACCCAATTGTTCATATATGTTTCCTTTGTGGCAGAATCATGGAATACTATCTGCATTGTTGGTCACATTCCATTTCTTATTTCATAAAGATAATTTTTAAAGATATAAATTTTTTGAATTTTAGTATGTGGCTATCAACTGGGCCTCTAAGTTGGTGCTGGAATCATATATAAGAGTTTAAACCTAGAATGCCAATTTTTAATTTAAATCTTTGGTTTGAGTTAGGAGTTAAGGTATTTTTCATTAAGCCCTATTTGGAATTCTTATTCACACGTCATCTAAATCTTAATAGCACCATATCACTTATGATCATGATTAATTACAAAATTTGTGGTATCATTATTTTCAATAAAATTCAGAGGCGCTAAGATTTCTGAGCACTTTTGCCTGTTTCTCAACAATTCATGGAACATTATGTGTAATTAACTAGAGCCCACATGTGACAAGAGCAAGTTTGGCCATGTAGTTGTAAGATCCTTGGCTCCTGATAACAAGCTGGACCAGGCCTTGCACCCTTCAAGGACTAAGAGGGGCACCAAACCTAGGTCCTTGCTTTTAACTCAGATTACAAATCTAAAAACATCCTACATGAAAATGGATAGCCGCTGTTCCTCCTTACTTGTCCCTTCCCAAACCACAACCTACTCCAGTAATAAATTCATCATTGTTATAATTTTGCAGAGCATTATGTGCAGATTATTAGAATCTATGTTAAGATAAAGGAAATTTTAGAAAACCAGTGCAACAGGAAATTCCCCCTCAAACAGGTGACTTGATAGGAGCTGCCATAAAATAAAAATTTTGACACCTGGGGCAATTCTGGAAAATACAAATTAACAAATAAGTAAAAAATGATCAAAAAGTGATTATGAAAGATTATAATGAGTTATTCTCATCATCAAACTATAAAATTGTTAATGGATTTAGATATTTAAAAATTACCAGAATGACCTTAAAAATAGCACAGGAGTACTAAAAAAATTAGTTTTATGATAAGGGTAATAAAAGCAATATTAACCTCTATTAAAGAAAATTCAGCTAAGAACTAGCTTTCAAGGTATCTGAGAATAGCGCCTATTTCCATATTATAACTTAGTCAAAAACCACTTTCCTCTCTTTGTCCAACCATAAAGACCAACATCCTGATAAGTATAGGGCATTGGGTTATTTTATTCATTTACTTATAACTGGTGGAGAAGATTTGGATCGCCAAAAATCCTATTTAAAAACCATTAAATTAGAAAATCTTTACCAACTTCACTTCTGCAATTTATAGTTTAAGTCCATGATGGGTACTGCTTCATGGCCTAAGTGGATTAGATTAATGTATAAATTGTCAGATGTTCATGTTAATTTGAATAAGTTTTTATAATGCAACAAAGACTCTCATCTAAACTCACAATATATCCAAACTCAACACCCTTTTTTCATATGACTCAATTTCCCTGATAGGGAGCTGCTTTATAGCCTATGGCAGTTAGAGTTGTTGCTAAGGCATCAACTTTTCCAGCCCAGTTTACTCTTGGCACGTCATTATCCTAAGTGTTTGTCCACGTACCTCAACCTGATGGTTGAAAAGTGACTGAAGGTTGTGCAGAGCTTTCTGCCACACCACACCTTGGACTGATGGTCCTCATTCATTTACTGGCCATGCAATCATTAGATCCAACCTAGCAACCAGAACTCAGACTGAGAAAAGGAGTCTTATCCTGACAAGGTGGGATGCGACCTGTGCAACAACTGAGAAGGGTCTTGGGTTTGACACTTAACTATAAACTTAATGGAATGAGGCTACTCCTTATGGCTGGGTTTACATTTCGTTAATTAATGATAAGTCCATGGTTAGACTTGACCATAACAGTAGGCACTCATTTTTCAATTTTAACTATTTCCAATTCTCTTTGCTGGTTGCAACATATGAATGACCCAATAGCAGATTGGCTTGGTGGACATTGTAAAAAGAATTTTACAATCTAGATGACTCTCACGCAGGTTTTATTAATTAAATTCAGATGGTTATTAAGGAGACATCTTAATATATTACTGGTTTATGAAGAGTATAATATATAATTACATAAGTCATTTAATCATTTCTTCTTAGAACCCTGAAATACAGGTCAATTTTGGACATGAGCCGTCTAAAAAAAGTTTCAAAATTTTACAAAACAATTCATAAGAAACTATTTTTCCATTATATTTGATCTTTGTCTTGAACACAAAAATTACATTCAAGTAATGAGTGGGTGCAATATGGAAAATTCATTAATGTCTAAAGACCTAACATTATATCTAATATGCTTAATTATCCATGATGTTCTTAATTCCTGCCTTAACTTTAAGCGCCATAACTAATCTAACATAAAGTGTCAACATCAGGTACCATTCCCTATGCACCATTATACACTATAAGTATTAATGTAGTAAGTCAACTACCAATTGAGTACATTGGTATAGATTTTTAATTGCTGTTGACTAAAGGTATAAAAGGTACAATGCAACATCATCCTGTCAACATATGATCATGCCACCACCCTGTTTTATATAATAGAAAATATTTATTCAACATGGTTGGCATAGAGTATGGTTATCTGATAAGCTAAATTTTACAGATAAGTGGTTCTTAAGTTAACATCATAACTAAATATCACTAAAGCGTTTTCAAACCCCTATGGACTATAAACTTATGAGGCTTCTGAAAGATTTAACTTCACATTAATCTTTATACTCCCTTATTATAGTCTCTGAACTTATAAAATGGAATTATCATCTAACCTTTGTCTTGTTGGAATACCAGGTTAGCCGTTAAAGGGTGATAAAGATATCTACTTATAGTTTCATGAAATAAAGAACCTACCTTGCAACCTGACTCCTAATATTGGTATAGTCTCCACTTCAAAAAGCTCAAAACTAACCACAAGAGCTTTAGAAGATAATTATTTCCAGTTACAGTTGATGGCATGAATTTGATAACTTCTGCTATTACTTAAAATGCCAAACCAAGTAATTTACATTGATTGTCTTACCCATAAATTACCATGTGACTTGGTACTAACCTATCATTATCTCCCTATTGAATAAGATAAAAAGCTATCTCATTCTCTGGCCACATCAAAATACTTTTTAATGAGTTTTAAATATTTTTAGTTAAACTATTCCAAGGTACAATGAGTAACAAAGTGCATGGGCATATTTATGGAACTATCTAATCTAACAGAATCTAAAGGGTCATTGTTGGAACTCAAGGACTAACGTGTATGATTAAAATTAGAGTTGTCAAACCCTAAACCTTAAACAAACTGCGATGAAAAATACTCACCTCAACTTTGATATTTTGTATTGACACCAATGTATGAATCAAATCCCATTGCTATCATAGAAAATGTGGTGAGAGAAAAAAAGCTTGAGCGCCATTTGTCACAAAATAATGATAGCATATAGATTACTTTGAAGAGAGGAAACCAACCAAATGATCTCAGTGGCCTTTCACATTATCCTCCAAAGTATAAAGCAAAATAATAAATTTAAAACCTCATCTCATCAATGTCAATTATGCGTCACAAAATTCACGCTCTCATAAGCAGATAACTAATGAATGAATTTATATATGAAAGACTATCATAATCATTCATATTTTTTTAGTACTAGATGGTCCCATAATCATTCATATTTTATAATCAAATTTATTCTACTTTGAAGCGTTCTTTTCTAAATATATAACAGAGACTTATCTGCTAGCTAAGTCCAACCTTTTAGTTAATAGACTCTTAAATTTATTAAGCTATAATGAATCCAAAAATAATAGTATCAAAGCCTGATGATCTATTAATCCTTTCCTTTGTTTTTATGTCCAAAAAAACATTATAAACTCCTAGCTCAAAGAAAATGGACTGATAAAAATTATTTGATATCTCCCATATTGTATATTTTTTAAGGTGTTGTCTTGGTTCTATATTCTTTTTCTAAAAAAATTATAATTAAATATAAATGTGGTAATGTTATGGTATACTTCATACTAAATCTTTGATAAATAATAAGTTTGGTATATGTCAACTCATCTAGTAAAATTTTGCAGTCTCGTTGATTTATTAGTATAATTTAATACTAGTCACCTAAATAACTCTTAATCTTAATCTATGAGGTACTTTTCATGGAAGCAGCTAGTAAAACTAATAATGACCTGCCATTTAGGATCAGTATATACCTGAAATTCAAACCAGAGTACCATTGGCATAGTCAACTACAGAAATTATATTTACTAAAAAAGAGTACTTTGTGGTTAGTGACTAGAAAAAATGGCTATTAAATCTCATATTATGAGCCAAAAAGTGAGACCGTTGCAGCTGAAGATCCAGGAATGGTAGGGCTCAGAGTCAAGGGCTGTACCAAAAAAATTGAACGGAGAAGTGAGAACCTCATAAAATGGTATCTGAAATTAAAAAATCGTCGTGAAAACTCTTATTTAACAAGAAAGGCTTGCTGTGCGTTAAGATTTATGGGCCTCTTGATTATTCTCTGCTGATAACCCCTAAACTAATTAACTGCACAGGTTCAGTGTTGTGCATTTCTCTGCGGTTTCTAATAGTATTATGTATTCATTTTATAGTAATATGGAGATGATTATCCATAGTTGAATAAAGCACTAGTAATGGGACCATCTAGTACTAAAAAATAAAGCACTAGTAATGGGTTCAACGCTTGACCAGCATTTCATTATAAAATACTTAAGATGACCTCAATAGGGATTCAATCCTTTATACCGCCTAACTTGATCCAAACTCAGATCCTCATTAATGGCTCTCTCTGGTGACACACAGTTGGCTGCAATCCCCAATTCAACCCAGCTTCTCTTCTCTGGAGAAACACGCTCAGATCATTACTGTTTATCCTAGAGAGTCTCCCAATTAAAGCACACGGCAATAATTTTCTTAAGAAAGAATATAATAGAATGGTAAAGTGTCCTGTAAAGTGTTCTTTAAAGTGTTGTTTTAAGTGTTGTTTTAATTAAGTGAATTCTTAAGGGAATTTTATAGTGGGAATTAAGTGCCTAACCCTCAGTTGGCACCTCATGATGAAATAGCAGACATTGCCATTGAGTTATTCATCACGTCTTATCAGCAATGGTCTTCCACATCCTGGTTATGATTCCGTCATTGGACATCCTTGAGACCTAAAATGGAAAAGAGTCAGAAAACATGTTTCAAACGTTTTCCTCTAGATATCAGCAAACCAACGATATTTGGCAGGTGACCTGATTAGGTAATTGGACTTGTTACCCATTTAGGCAGGTCACAAACCAACTGATCGATTTGCTAGTTTCAGGCGGCATCACTTGCCTTGCAACTTGCTCCTTTTTTCCCAATTGGTCTGTGATGAAACCTGACTGATCCCAATTGGCACACCTGATAGTTAATTATCAATCAACTATCAGATGCCCCTATTTTGTTGGCAACTCTGCCTGACTAGATCTTAAGCATTCACCTGGATCAAATTTCTGACTGTTCTGACCCAGGAAAATTACCTAAAATCCCCAAACATCGTTACACTGAAATCAGAATCAACCAATATCCAATTCACTTTGCTATAGGGAAAATCCCTTAGCGCCCCCTGTAAATCTAGTCATCTGGGAATATAGGCAAAAATCACAACACATCCCCCCTCTTGCCTAGATTTCCAGCGAGAAAAGTATTAAGACATGAAAATACCTCTTCAGACACTTGGTCAAATACTTCTTTAGTTCAAAGGAAGTACAGTCAATTAGTATACAATGCTGCTTGGGACAGCCTTTGGCATATGGCTCTCTTCCTCTTCCTCCTTGCTACCACCTACTCAGAGCGTGGTTCCCACTACCTTCTGTCATACCAGGATGATCAATTTACTTGTGATGATATTAATCTCAGGATCCAGTTTTCCCTGTCAGGGCTTATGACCTGCTGTCATAATCAAGATTCTTGGTCTGGCGTCCTCAATTTCCTGAGTTTCTACTCATCCTTGACAGGAAATTCTTGCCATCGATGTTCATTTTGTGGTGCATTTAAGAATGCTCATGTATATTTGACCTTGTTATTTTCTCAAAAATAACCTCTTGACTCATATCACTCTTAATTCTTCTCTGGAACGCTGTCCCATTAATTTTGAGATTATTCTCCAAATTAGAGCTTAATTGATTTCAGAGTGTATAATGTTGACTATCATATAAGTCTGACATCCTCCCTCTCATCTAGCTCATATGTCAAATTTGGAGTCTTGGTACTAACAACTGCTTAATAACATGTCTGATAAAGACCTTCAGCTCTTCCAGCTGATGAATCAATCTGAATGTTGGAACCTATTCTATGGTCCTTCCAGGACTTATACTCCCAGTCAAGCACCCATGACCAGTCCACCTATGGAAATACCAAGAACAGTATCCAACCCCAATGAAATCAGGCTAGCAATTGTCATAAACAACTCACAATCAATTCTTCCTTTATTTTCAATTCCTGAGTTAGATTTTGAAGCTCTTCTGGATTCAGCTCCATTTGCAGATTCCCCTACCATCATCATCAAACCTCCTGAAGCAATGCCCTATGCACTCAATCATTTGTTCCAGCCAGATCAGAATTGCTTCCAGAGTTCCTTTTTAGACTTGGCCAGTATCACAAGACAGCTTTTTTGGCCATTTAACTAGCCATTGTAAACAGCAAACATTTCAAACTCACCTATGCAGAATTAAGGGCCCAAGTAACTGAGGCTTTGTCCATAGCTCTGAACCCCTCCAGTCTCAAACACATCCTAGATCAAGATGTTGCAGCCTATGCTCTTTGCTTTGCCAGCCAAGTTCTTTGAAGTTGGGCCACGGAGCTTCCAGCCACTCCTGGCTTTCATTACCCATTCTGCTTTTGCTTCCAAGAAGCTTTTAGTCATCTTCAGGATGCCGTTTTCTCCCTGAATGACTATCTCACTTCTGGCGCGTCCCATTGGTATCTACCACTGATATCTATAATAAGGGCATGATTTGGCAACCAACGCCTAGTATCCTCTTCTTGATTCCAGCCCATATGCCCAATGTTCTTGATGAAGCCCATTGGCAAGTGCTCTAGACCAATATTCTGGCCTCAGTGCCATATTAAAATTACCCAGGTTTATTCGCCAACTGCCTCTTCTTGTTCTATTGCTTCCCTCCCCAATTTGGGGTATCATGTTTGGCATGTTCTTACATTTCCATCTCTCTTCCCCTAGTTGCTTTCTTGCGGGGATCAGCATCTGCTTAATGAACTTGGTTTTGAGTAGGTCTAGCCCTTACTAGCATCTGATCTCACATAGATTTTAATGGGTTTTTTACTCCTACTGAGATCCATCCTCCCTCCCCAAGAGGCAACATAGGCAGAATCATCCCTGAGTTGAGGATAACCAATAAAAATAAAATTTATAAAACTATATCTTTTTTATGAGTTTTAATAATTTTTTTCTCTTATATTTTTATCAATTTTTAACCAACTTTGAAAAAGGAGAAGGTTCTCAATTTGACCTGTATGTATGTATGTTTTTTTGGATGTTTGTTCGCGCATAACTCTGAAAATAATGGATTAATTTGGATGATCATCATCTCTAAAAATTGAGGATGCTCCAACTTAGGTCCCATTTTAATTTTGTAAGTATTAGGCAAGTATCTGACCATTATGAAAGTAGATATATAAAAAGGGCTCAGAAGCGATGGATACTTGTGGGACTAATACAACTCTGGATAAACTTTTTCCAGCCTTGGTGAAGCGATAGCTTCAAAGCACTTTTGATATATCTTATGGATGGGGGGTATGGTCAAAATTCAGTCAGAATGAGCTCATAGTGGGATGAGCTTAAATCATTACTAAAATGTATCAGAAGCTATGGTGGTCAATTAAGAGTTAGTTCATTGCCAGCTAATTAACTGACTTTGAAAAAGGAGAAAGTTCTCAAATATGACCTGTATGTACGTTTTTATTCCTTTTTAACCAACTTTGAAAAAGGAGAAGGTTCTCAATTAAACCTGTATGTATGTTTTTTTTCTTGTTTGTTTGTGCATATCTGAAAATACTGGACCAATTTAGATGATCATCTCCAAAAATAGAGGATGCTCCAACCTAGGTCCCATTTTACTTTTGTAAGTATTGGTCAAGTATCTGCCCATTAATATAGTAAATATCTCAAAATGGGCTCATAAGTGATAGATTACAAGTGTGAGTATGTTCATTGCTGGATAAGCTTTATTCTGGCATCAGTGAAGCAATAGCTTTGAAGCACTTTTGATATGTCAATGGCTGAGGGTATATTCAAAATTCAGTCAGTATGAGCTCATAGTGGGACGAGCTTAATTCATTATAGATGGCTATCATTTTTGCATAATTTGACCAATAAACTTATCTAGATTTAAAAAAATGAATTATTTAAGATAGCAATCAATAAATTTACATAGATTGACTTTTAAAGCAACCAAATATAATAAAATAAATTATTGTAGATGGTGATTAGTAAATTTGGCATACGTTGACCAATAAAAATATCTAAATTTAATAAAATGAGTATTGTAGATGGTGATATGTAACTTTATCATAATTTGACCAAAAAAGCAACTAAATTTAATAAAATGAGTTATTAGAAATTTGTTTACAAGATACTATATATAAAATATATTATTGAGTTTTTTTAGAGAAAAAGCAAGGGGTCAAAAAGGACATATTAAGATAGTAATATTAATTAAAAGTATGGAAAAGAGCCACTTATCTATATGTACTAATTTTTTAGGGGAAAAGAGCTGGGAATAAAGGTTTTTGGGAAAATAGAACCTTCTCAAAAAAAAATTTGGGAAAAATGAACCTCCTCAAAAAAAAAAAAAGCTCTAAAAAGTATGAAATAATCAATAAATTAAGCCTACTCAATAAAACCTTTTTTTGAAGTTGGCGCCATAAAATACAGACTTATAATAGGTTTTTATAATTTATATACTTAGTACTATTTATATTAAGTTGCTTATAGTTTACACTTGGACCCAATCCAGACATGAGATATAATTTGTATCTGTGAGCAAAATCTTATAATTCAGTTTAAAATATGGCATTGACTTCAAAAAGGGTTTTATTAAGTAGACTTAATTTCTCAATTATTACATACTTTTTAGAGCTTTTTTAAGATAGGTTCTTTTTTCCTAAAAAAATTTTTTCTTTTTCTTCTTTTTTTCCATGGGATTTGACCTTTTCTCAGTTCAGCAGTCCATCTTTTTATTTTATCTCCCCAAACTGGTTCTTAGATATACTTAGACCTACCAGTTTTCTATGATTAAGATGTCTTAATTTTAAAGACTTGACCATCTAGTATGATTCAGCGGTCTTTTTTTCAGAATTAACCAAACCATTATGACATAACCAACTTAATGGCTCAGAGGTCCTTTAGGAACTTTTTCTTCATTATTTTTATCAATCCATTGCTTTAAATACTTATAATGGAAATAATTTACTATCCTTCCATCCAAGAGGTTCTTGATGGAGTAGGCGTCCATACCACTTTGTTATAATCTTAAATGGACTCAACCACAATGCATCCAACTTGTTTCTTCTCCCAAAATCATGCATATCACAATAGGCAACTCTTTCACCTATTAGATATTCTAAGGCCATTCTGTTCTTATCATCTGTCATTTTTGCTTGAAACCTTCTTTTTAAAGATGTATCAAATGCATGTGATTGCATTTTGATCAGAAAATTCATCAATTGGTTCAGGTACTTCTCAGCACTCATCCTCGATGTTAGTTCCACCACCAAATATAAAATTGGCAGCAACGCGGCCTTCCTTCCCTATAGCAACTCAAATGGCGTTTTTCCTGTCACTGTATGATGACTTATATTGTTAGCAAACATCACAAACTAGGGTCCACTACCCACATGGAAGTTCTTACTGTGACCAGCTTCCTCAGCATTGCAGCCAGTGTCCCATCAACTCGTTCACAGTCCGTTTGTCTCTAACTGGTAGGGTACAGACACGACTCCTTAGATCCCCATTATTTTACTTTAATCACTGGATCACATTAGATGTGAAATATGTTACATTGTCACTCAACAGGACCTGCAGCATCCATGTCCGTATACTTCTTAATCTAGTATAAACTTTGCAGTGTTTGTAGTGTTTACTTTTGCCAGGGCCTTTGTCTCAACCCATCTCATCATATGGTCAATTGCAACTATGATGTACTTGACTCCCTTTGTGCTCATCATAAGTGGTCCCATCACGTTGATGGATACCATAAGCCAAGCAAATCCAGGGCAAACCAGTAAGTATCTAGTCATGTTCTTATGCGGCTTGTGCAACTGGCTCTCCACACATAAAGCCAGATAATCCACTACATCATTCTTGATGGACTCCCAGTAATAATACTGGCAAATATGATTGTTCATTTTTCTCAAGCCTCTGTGCCTGACAACCTTATGAGTAGCTTTAATGATATCTGCTCATTCTGGTGGCTAGAAAAAAATAACTGCTTCCCATTTCTCTTCTTAAATTTTAGCAATCTATGGTCTTGATGTTTACCATCACTTTTTGAATCTCACCGTAATTTTCTTTGGGCACATTCCCAATTTCTCCATCGACCATTCTCTGGATTATCTCACCTGCCTGCTGGTATACCACCTGGACCATTGGTAACCACAATAAGCCATCAACATTCTGAAGAGAAGCTCCATATCAGTGGACTATCTCATAATCATAAGCCTGTAACTTTAGTGCCCATCAGGCCAGTTGTCCTTTTGAATCCTCGTAAATTGTGCAGCCAATGCAACAAGGAGTGGTCCATAACCACTTTGAAGTGCATCCCATGGATATATACCTTAACCTGTTTACAGGTGTAAATGACCGCAATGATCCATGATCAGTCACAATGTAAATATTCTCAGAAGCTGAGGGTGTCCGGCTCACATATGCCACTGGATGTTCGTCCCCAAGTTCATCTACTTGGCTCAATATGGCGCCAATTGCCATCAACGAAGCATCAGTTTGTGGTGTAATTTCTTGATCGAAATTTGGATATTTCAAAATTGTAGAATCTATTAAAGCTGGCGTAACTCATCAAAAGATCTCTGGGCCTCTTCACTTCAAACAAATTCTTTTTTTAAAATTTAAGTGAATGGAAAAGGGGCTCAGCTATACTTGCAAAATCCTGAATGATTTTTTATATTATCCAACCATTCTAAGGAACATTTGGATACCTAGAATACTCTTTGGTACAGCCATTCACTCTATGGCTTCAATCTTCTGGGCTTGCGGCTGCATTCCACTAGAGATGATTACGAATACCAGATATTCTAACTCTTTCTTGAAGAAGTGGCACTTCCTTAGTTTAATCTTAAGGTTGGCTGCAGATAGTCACTTTAACACTTCCTCCAAGTTTTGAAAATGGTCAGTAAATGTCCTACTGAACAAATTTATATTATTTTAATTACAACAGGACGCATGCCAACTTCAAGTCATTTAGTATGGCGTCCATGGCCTTCTGGAAAGTCACAGGTGCATTGCACAGACCATGGGCATCATCATCAGTTGATAAAGACTCTGCGCGATGATGAACGTACATTTCTCTTAGTCTTCTCTTGGCAAATTGATTTGCCAATATCCTGATATTAGATCAATCACGGAGAAATAATTCTCTTCTCCCAATCAATTTAGCACATCATCAATACTTAGTAGTGGGTACAAATTCTTCTTTGTAATCATGTTCAGCTTCTGATAGTTGATCATCACCAGATTAGAGCTGTCCTTCTTCTTCACAATAATGATAAAGCTCACCCGGGGACTTTACAACGGAAAAGAAGCCCATGATTCACTAGTTTGCTGATTTCTTCCTCTAATACAGCTTTGGCTGCCTTTGACCTTCAATTTGGTCTCATTCTTATTGGCAAAATTCCCTGGTGTTGACCCTATGGATTACATCTCTCATGCAACCCAAATTGTGGCTGGCCTGGGTGAATACTTTCTGATAGTTGTTAAATAATTTGAGCACCTTTTCCTGCTGTCTGTCTGTCAGATCAGCGAGTTTCTCTCAATTAACCAATAGTTTGATACTCTCAGTTACCCCTTCCAGTAAACCCATTTCATTGAGGGTCCCAAAAATATGAAATTTTTCAATTCAGCCATTGGTATTTGATGAACAAATGTGACAATATGATCCTTCTCAATCTTAAGCAGTTTTTCACATATTTTCCAGGTGAACTCAAATTTCTCCACGGCCCAGCATAATTATTCCAGGAGCCTCCTAAGGCTCTACTCTGGACTTCTTTTGGGGGTTTCTGACTCCTCCATACAGCAGCTCAGGTATCTCCAATGTTAACCCCGTGTTGACTATTATCTGTGATTCAGCAGTATGGTTCTCACATTTGTGATCCTCAGTAGAATTCCCCAATATTCTAGGCTTTCCGTCAGCATATCTTGTCAAAATTGGCCAACTAGTAGGTATAAAATCAGGATAATGCCATCATTGTAGATCAGGATGATAAAGTTGTTTCTCATAGTCAGTGGAGCTTCCCCATCTTTCTGATAAACCAATGGTAATGTATGACCCAATATGGTCAACTTATTAGCCTCAAAGTTACATTTAACTCCATATTTTTATAGAAACTCCATCCCAGTCAGAATGTCATAGTTTTGGATGGCCAAAACTATTGCGTGAGCGGATACCACCAAGGATCTGAATCAAAGTGGTAGAGTGCTAAATGCTCCACATGAGATGTTGGTCTATGGCCCAGCTGTGTCATATTCTTTATTATCTTCCAAATTGGGCGAGATCTTTATCATTTTCACCAGCTCGTTTAAAAGTATTAATGGGTGCTCCACTGTCAACAATCGCCCTCATCCATACTTGATCACTAGTATCTATATATGTACACTCAGAGTATTGTAAAATAGTTTTTACTGAGTGTATAGAAGCATTATTAGCCAGATTGGAGGGTGTGAATTATTTGTGCTGATAAATCAGGGAATGATTCCTTGATTGTGCTAAGGGGGATTGACAGGGTTGCCTTATCTAATCTGACTTCAGTCAATTCTTCTGTATTAGCTGCACCTTTCATTTTATCTACCAGTTGTCACACATACAGCTGAGCAACTTCCTTAAGTATTTTAAGGTCAATTCCCTTTGCTCTGGATCTTATTACTGCATTCACACCTAAACTGACTACTTGATATAGTTGATCCACCATGTCTTCATCCACGAAAAGATCACTGATGTCAATTTTTTTGTGCATAATATTTGGAGGAACAAGTTTTTCTGCAGCTCTAGACTTTTCCCCGTCTAGGCTGCAGGCCCTTTTCCCAACTCCTGCGTGGGTTTAGACTATTTCACTTGGACCACATTATTCTAATTTTTAGGTTTCTTGCAGTGCACAGCTAGATGTCCTTTTTCTTCTACACTGGTAACAGACTTTTTCCTTATTATTGATCCTTTTAAACGCTTCAGGCTTATTTCCCAGCACGGTTCAGTTATCAACTCCTTAGCGTCCTCAGTCTCCTAAATGGGATCTGAATTTTGTACTTGATTCAATTTGAAACTTCTATTTGGACCATTGAATGTAACTCCCAATATTTTCAAATGATCCACCATCTGAAAGGTGGTAATCTTCATCAAAAACAAGGAAGACATCATAAAATGAAAATTGCAATAGGGCCAAAGGGCCGCCTGTAATGCGATCCAGGCATTGAAATCATCCAGCACTTTTACTCCAATTAAAATCTTCAATCCTTGGTAGAAACGATTGGCAAAACTTGCTAAGGATTATCCTTATGAAATTGAATGCCCATAAATTCTTGCTTGCACTTCGACATGCATGTGGGACTTTCAAATTCCTTCATAATGGCCTCCTTGGCCTCTGAATATGACCAGTTGACCCCTCTAGATGGGGTAACACTAGGTTTTGACAATTGGTATCCAAGCAATTCATCACCATCAAAGCCTTTTGACAATCACCATATCCATACATTGTCATAATAAATAATTGGAAAAATGCAGGGGCTTTATCCCAATTGGAAAGTAGGTAATTTTGGTGTTTCTTTATATTCCTCCAAGGTTTCTCTAGCACCTTTTTGGTTTGGATACTTGGCTCATTTGAGGAGTAATTTTGGGCATCATCTCAAAAAATAGCTGTGAAAGCGGGCAGCATATTTCTTGGGGTAGTCTTCTTTCCAAAAAGAGTTTGTGGAGCTTTTTTCAGTGTCAGCTGCTGCATATGGCTCACATACACTTTTGTGAGTCTTCAACTCCTTGAATTTTTTAATCAGACAATCTATATCTGCACTGAAAGCTCTTAAATGAACGTGATCCGCTTTATACTCCATTTTCAATAATAAAACTTCTCTGACTAAATCCCCTTCATTTTCCTTCAATGACATTATTTTTCGAGTAGTTCATTTTCTAAAACTAGCAACATCCTCAACCCCTTCCTTGATGTTGGTAACTCTCTCATTCAAGACAGCAAATTCTCAATTATCTGCCAATTTAGGGCGATCTGGTCGACAGTTGCCAAATAGTCAAGAGTTTTCTTATTTTGTCCTTAAAAGACATCATATCATAGTATCTTCTAACCAGCTATACCTCTAGCAAGCACCAATTGTTAAGATTTATGGGTCTCTTTATTATTCTCTGCTAATAAACCCTAAATTAATTAGCTGCACAGGTTTGGCTTTGTGCAATTCTTCACGTTGTCTGATAGTAATATGTATTCATTTAATAATAGTATGGAGACTATTGTCCAAAGTTGAATAAAGCACTAGTAATGGGTCCAACGCTTGACCAGTATTTCCTCTAAAAATACATAAATGTCCTCAATAGGGATTCAATCCCTTATACCGCCTAACTTGATCCATGCTCAGATCCTCGTTTAAAACTTCTCTCTGGTGACGCATAGTTGGAAGCAATCCCTGATTTAACTCAACTTCTCTTCTCTGTATCAACGCTCAGATCCTTACTCTTTATCCTAAAGAGTCTCCCATTTAAAGCACAAAGCAATAATTTCCTTGAGAAAGAATAGAATAGAATGGAAAGTGTCCTGTAAAATGTTCTGTAAAGTTCTCTGTAAATTTTTTTTTAAGTGTTGTAGTTTATTAAGTGAGTTCTTAAGGGAATTGAAGTGGGAATTCTGCGCCTAACCTTTGTTTGCACCAAAATGATAAAACGGCAGACGTTGCTGACAAATTGCCTATAATTGTCTCATCAGCAATGTTCTTCCATTTTCTGGCTAGGATTCATTTGTTGGACATTCTCAAGACCTAAAACAGAAAGAGTTGGAAAACATTCCCTAACGTTTTTTTCTCAATCTAAAAATCTTAAAGAACGTCCCCAATGTGTAGATTGGGCTCTCTTCCCGTTTCCAAGTAAAAAGGTTCCAAAGAGGGTGGCTGTACCTCTTGTTACCCAGGGTGACCTTGCCCACATGGTAGATGAGCGCTGGGTAACAGCACTCCCTCTGAAGATTTCTCCCCTGGTACCCACACTCACCTCAGCCAAACTTGTCCACCATATCAGGGAAATCTGCACTGAGATTGCCAAATTGAAGTCAACTGGTCTGAAAATGATCGGAAACAATCCCAATGATTGGAATCCACATAGTCAAAAGGGGATGAAGATTGAATTATCAGCAAAAATTGCCGACAGTTTTAATTCAGACAGCAGTGCAATTATCAAAACTAATCCCCTCTCAAAATTGCCAAGGATGATCCCTGACATGCAGGTAGTAGCATCAGGCACCATCAACGATAATTCAAAGCTCCCATCTGGCAAATCAGGAGTTGCGGCTGATGCAACGCTTTTGACTGAACGAACAGCCTAATGACCAGTCATGGGCAGGTTGGCATCCTGAACCCGTTCCCAACCAATTGGGACCACCCCTATGTGGGGTGGCCCTGGGGGAATTCTGTTACTTGTCAGGCCAGATGCTGTCACTCCCACTGTTGGAAATGCAGTTGAGCCTCAATTCAGGCGTTTGAGGTCAAACTGACAGCGACTTAGCCTGCCGCTAAATTCTTTAATGTCAGTTTCTATTGAGCTTATCTGCCCCATCCTGAAGAATTCGCCAGTAAGGTCAAATTTTTGGGACCTGATCACTGCTTTTTCCAGCATCAATTGACCACTATTTAATCAGTTGCATTGCACTGAGAAAATTGTTGGTTGATTTTCTTCACTTTCCTTTAAATGAAAATTGCACTAAAAACTATCAATTTTTGACTCTATTGATATCCTTCTGGCCATATTCCCGATGGCTTAACTCTGGTGGCCTGTCAGTCCCTATACCAGATGGGACTTACCAGTACTGATGGTTACTATGGCCCCTGCCATCATCAACTTGATTCAGCGAGACAGATACTTCTGGCAATTCAACCCCTTTGTTTCAAAAATCCGCCATCAATATACTGGGATCTTGTGGCCTTACATCCACCGTTTCCAAGCAAGGATCTGACCCCTTGTCTCCTCACTTGAATTAAACCCACCCTCCAGTGACCTTGTAGAAACTATACCTGTGGTGCCATCCCCTGCAGCAAGACCCTTAGTGTCTGGGTTTATATCCATTTGGTTTGTTTTCAGGTTGCTATTCACAATTGCCCTACACCAACGATTTATCATTTCTCTTTCACAGCTCCATACTACGTCGTACATGCAGTAATGCCTCTGGCATTCTGGCTTGCTTTTTGGGTGCTTACACATCCTTACTGGCAGTCCAGTCTAAACTTTTTCTGCCGTTTTCATGACATAATTGACCAACCATTGTTTCCTACCATTTCCACCCTGCTCTTTGAGGTGGGTGCTGCAGTGTTTACTCTTTAAAAAGGAATGTGCAATCAGTAGTCTGCTTTTGTTGTTCGTTTGGTCACTTGACAATTTGGTGAGTAGTATCCTCTTTACCTTGTAGAAACTTCTCCAGGACGGCAGAGCCTCATGGATTACTACCTCTCCCCACCAAATAGTTAGTAAGATAGTTCACGTGTTCCTTCCTGGGATATTGTGAATCAGGTTCTATACGCCCTCACTGAGGTGCAAATGCGTTATGCAATTGCCCTTAACAATGCCACTGCATTATCCCACGCCCAACAAGGGGTTGCTTTGTTGGACGTTGTAGAAGGGGTTGCCCATCGGTGGGTATGAGGCCTTCTACATTATTCCTCACAAGTGGGGGATCCCATCTCGTTGATTGCCATTGTGTTGCTGCCCTGAAACCCCCTGTGTCGCGATTGGACCATTTATTCCAATTGCTCTCTACTATGGCCAGCCCCCAGCTTAGCTTCTTTGGTCTCTACCTTCTATGAATAGGCTCCTGTACTAGACCTCTCTAATGATATGATTTAGGCAATCTTTATATCATGCTGGGATTCAGCTTCTGCTCATCATGATGTTTGGTCCACCTCAAAAAGAACAGTAGATCAAATATGTAATGCTGCGACCACTATTAATGCCACCCCTTGCCATACTTCCCGCTATCAAGGTAGAAATTTCATGATAGGACTACCTACCGATGACATGGATGCAGTTTTTACCATTAAGCCAGTGTTAGTTTCAGCCTCAGATCCCGTCAATACTATTGTGTCAGAGTTTGATTATCCTGGTTCACCTATAAATGAATCAGTAAAGGTCCAGATGAAGGAAGCCAGTTCCCAAGCCCTTGTTTTTCCCAACTACTCCAGAAAAGGCCCCAGACCTTCCCCCAATTTTCACGCCATTTCTTCAGTTGCAACCAAAATTCTAGAATCTACCATTAGACAAAACTTTGCTTTTTTCTTATTACCTATAAAGATTGTTATTGGATCTCACCATGTCTCTTTTTGAGGCTTTGGTGGATACTGGAGCCGCGGGTAATTTAATGAGCGTCAAGTTAGCTCAACAATTGGAACTGGACATGGAAGTAGATCCATCAGTAATGGTGGCTTCTTCAGCTTCCCAGACATCATATGTAGTCCATTGGCCAGTACCTTTTTTGGTACACCCGTTTAGCTTCTGGGCAATAGGTTTTCCAAAATGCCAAACTTGGTTTTTCCAGTGATCTTGGGGTTGGATGGTGGCTCCAACAACATGTTAGAATCCACCTTTGGAGACAAACATTTGTTTTTGTTAATGTCAACTGGAGGGTAAATTTTTCCTTATTTGGGCCTCTTAAAAAAATTCAAGGTCGCAGTTTAACTTTCCCTCATCTCTCCGGGGGCCCCTTTCCCATCCAATTTTCCAAAGCTTTAATGGTTTTTAAAGTATTTTAACCCAAAAAGGGGGGTCATCTTTCCCATAAAAATTTTGACTTGGGATTTAAAAAGATGGTGCATTTGGGTTGAATATCAACGTCCATTGTATTCACGGGTGGGGGGGGAGGGGCAACATTTGGGTTAGATGATATGTTTTAAAAAGGTTGTTTTTTAAGGGACATCCCCCAGACCTTCCCCGTTTTCCCAAAAAAGAAATTGGTTTTCCATCCCTTGTGGATTACGGACTTTAAAACAAAGTTACAGTTAACAATCCCAAACCCCCGCCCCTGGAGCAGAAATCAGCCAAGAAATCCCCAAAATCTTGTGTTCTCCAACCGGGAATCTCTCAATGCCTTCAAAAAATTTTGGGTGAGGGAAAAGGGCAAAAATTGGCTAACCAATCAAAAGAAAGGCATTTTAAATTTCCCGCTTAATGCCCTTTGGGCTGAAAAATTTTCCCCTAGTTTAAAAGAATGATTGAAGTGTACTGGGCAATCCCCGTTCATTTTCGAACATATATCAATAAATTTTTTGGGTTTTACCCCAAAAAATTTGAAAAACAGCTTAGACTTGGAAGCAGTTGGGGTTTTTTCCAAGGGGGCTTGTTTGTCAACCCCTTCCAAAGGGAATTTCTTTTAAGGAGGAAGTTCCCTTTTTTGGGAACCTAGCCCTTTAAAGGATGGTTAGGGGTTTCCCCCCAATAAGTTGGATGCTACCCGGGGAATGGCCCCTCAAAAAACCCAAAAAATTAAAGGGAGTTTTTTGGGAACCATTTTTTTCCAAAAAAAATTTTTTTGGCCCTTTCCCAGTTAGTTTCCCCTCCCCCCCTAAAAGGGCAAGAATTCCCATTTTGGGAGCCTAAATTTTCCAGCAGGCGTTTGAGTCAATCAAAGAGGTGTTTTTACCCCCTCCTTCCTGAAACATGGGGATCCTGCCAAGCCATATATTTTGCGTGAATGCCTCCTCAGTGGCAGGGGGGGCAGTTCGGGCCCCAAGAGCACAATGGCTTAAAAACTTTCCGTCCCTTTTTTTCCCAAAAATTAATTTCCATGGAGAAATCCTGGGCCATCTAAAAAAGGGATTTGGAAACCTTGGCATGGGCTTAACTCTTTGGGAAGGTCCCCGTTGAAGGGTCCCCACATAATTTAAACCTTTTTGGCACAAACCACCAAGCTCTCTTTATTTTTTTAAAACCCCCAAAAAATTTGGGGCCATAGCAAAAAAGGTGGGGGCCACAAAATTGTGTATTTTAAAAAAAATTTTAAAAAATTTTTGGGGAAGGTCCATTTTTAAATATTTTTAAATTTTCTTAAGGCCAAATCCCCCACCGTCCCTTGGGAAACCCAAATAAAGTGGACCTCATTAACGTGATTCCCACCACTAAAATTCTGTAAAATGTTCCCCCCAATGTTTCCTCTGTCGCCCAGGCTCCTGACCCTCCCCTAGTTACACAGGTCTGAGCAGCTCAAATGACCTGCCCCAAAGGAGTGGAGTTAGTCAAGCAATTATCCTCCAAAATCATAGACACTCCTTTATTCCTTGGTGGATGGTCTCATTTATTTCAGGTCACAAATTTGGGTCCCCCTCTCTTCATAGCTGAGGTATTTCATGCGCATCATGACCTTCCCATGATCAGCAATCTGAGAAATAATAAATGCATCGACTTGATCAAGTGGACCTATAATTGGGCAGGTTTAACCAAGGAAGTTCCAGCATGGATCACCGATTGCATTACTTGTGCCTCAGGCCAAGTCAGATCGCTCTGGTAGACATGGGCTTCTACACCCCTTACAACAGGCGGAGGGTCCATGGACGTCAAAGTCCATGGATTTAATTTTAAACTCCCCTGCTCTAATGGGTTTAAGGCGGTGATGGTGGTGGTTGATCATTTCACCAAGTTTTCCCTTTTTATCCCCTGTGCTTCCATATTTATGTCAGAGGAAAACGCTCATCTCTTTGTGCACTATGTGTTTTCAATGTTCAGTCTCCTGCAGGAGATCATCAGTGACTGTGGCTCACAGTTCATAGCGCAGTTCTGGAGTGAACTTTTATCCATTTTAAATTTTCCCACTGTCACTCCATAGTATATCATCCCCAGTTTGATGGACAAACCGAGCAAGTTAACCAAGTCCTCAGACAGTACCTGCGTTGCTATGCTGAAGCCGCACATGACACCTGGGCTAATGACCTTCCCCTCGATCAATTCACTTACAACAACAGGATTCATGCTTCCATGGGGTTTTCTCCTTATGAAGTGACGCTAGGATATAATCCCTCTTTTTTGGTCGGACCCTGCTTGTGGCCTGAGGTCCAAGCTGCCGCAGATCATGCTGAACATATTAGATCTACTCAATCCTTAGTGCGGGAGCACCTCACTAAAGCTATCAAAGACTTCAAGAAGTTTGTGGATCGAAAATGACTCCTGGGTCATGACATAATGGTGGGCTCCTATGTTATGCTCAATACGCATCATTTGAGAATGCAGGTAACCTTCTCATAGATTCGCAAGTAAGCGTTTGGGTCCCCATTTGGTGGAGGAAGTCTTGGGCAATGGTGCGTTCCAGTTAAAACTTCCAGCCCACTGGAAACAGCACCCCATCTTCCATGTTTCCCAGTTGTCACCATTTAAGGGTACTATTCCTGCAGATGTGAGCCAATTGTAATTCAAAATGTGGAGGAGGCCGATGTGGAAAATATCTTAGCATCCCACAAGTCCCATAGATCCTTTCAATATCTTGTGGCCTGAAAAGGTTATCCAGACTATGAGAACAGTTGGGTTAAGGCCACGCAATTGTGCTAACTGCATGGAACTGGTTGAAGCATTTCATGAATCCCATCCCGATGCTCTCCCGCCCTCACCCGAAAAGTCGTGACTGTGATGGTGATCAAATTGCTTAAAGTGCACAAAAAATGTGACTCTGGTGCAGTTTCCTGAGGTGGTTCTCTTCCTTTGGAAAAAGGAAAGGGTAATGTAAGTCTTGAGGTACATCCCATTTACATAGATTGAACTATGTTCCCATTTCTAAGTAAAAAGGTTCCAAAGAGGGTGGCTGTACCTCTTGTTACCCAGGGTGACCTTGCCCACATGGTAGATGAGCGTTGGGTAACAGCCCTCCCTCTGAAGATTTCCCCTGGTACCCACACTCACCTCAGCCAAACTTGTCCACCATATCATGGAAATCTGCACCAAGATTGCCAAATTGAAGTCAACTGGTCTGAAAAATGATCGGAAACAATCCCAATGATTGGAATCCACATAGTCAAAAGGGGATGAAGATTGAATTATCAGCAAGAATTGCCGACAGTTTTAATTCAGACAGCAGTGCAATCATCAAAACTAACCCCCTCTCAAAATTGCCGAGGATGATCCCTGACATGCAGGTAGTAGCATCAGGCACCATCAACGATAGTTCAAGGCTCCCATCTGGCAAATCAGGAGTTGCGGCTGATGCAACGCTTTTGACTGAACGAACAGCCTAATGACCAGTCATGGGCAGGTTGGCATCCTGAACCCGTTCCCAACCAATTGGGACCACCCCTATGTGGGGTGACCCTGGGGGAATTCTGTTACTTGTCAGGCCAGATGCTGTCACTCCCACTGTTGGAAATGCAGTTGAGCCTCAATTCAGGCGTTTGAGGTCAAACTGACAGCGACTTAGCCTGCCGCCAAATTCTTTAATGTCAGTTTCTATTGAGCTTATCTGCCCCATCCTGAAGAATTCGCCAGTAAGATCAAATTTGAGGGACCTGATCCCTGCTTTTTCCTGCATCAATTGACCACTATTTAATCAGTTGCATTGCACTGAGAAAATTGTTGGTTGATTTTCTTCACTTTCCTTTAAATGAAAATTGCACTAAAAACTATAATTTTTGACTCTATTGATATCCTTCTGGCCATATTCCCGATGGCTTAACTCTGGTGGCCTGTCAGTCCCTATACCAGATGGGACTTACCAGTACTGATGGTTACTATGGCCCCTACCATCATCAACTGGATTCAGCGAGACAGATACTTCTGGAAATTCAACCCCTTTGTTTCAAAAATCCGCCATCAATATACTGGGATCTTGTGGCCTTACATCCACCGTTTCCAAGCAAGGATCCGACCCCTTGTCTCCTCAGTTGAATTGAACCCACCCTCCAGTGACCTTGTAGAAACTATACCTTTGGTGCCATCCCCTGCAGCAAGACCCTTAGTGTCTGGGTTTGTATCCATTTGGTTTGTTTGCAGGTTGCTATTCACAATTGCCCTACACCAACGATTTATCATTTCTCTTTCACAGCTCCATACAACGTCATATGTGCGGCAATGCCTCTGGCATTCTGGCTTGCTTTTTGGGTGCTTACACATCCTTACTGGCAGTCCAGTCTAAACTTTTTCTGCCGTTTTCATGACATAATCCCAGCAAACCAACTATATTAAGTGAGCAACCTGCTTAGGTAATGGGACTTGTTACCCATCTAGGCAGTTCACAAACCAAATGATCGATTCACTAGTTGCAGGAAGCATTACTTGCTTTGCAACTTTATCCTTAATTTTCCAATTTGTCAGTGATGAAACCTGATAATCCCAATTGGTACAACTAAAAAAAATTGATCAACTATCAGACACCCCTATTTCATTGGCAACTCTGCCCAAAGAGATTTTAAGCAAACACCTGGATTGATCCATGACAGATCTGACCAAGGTTATTATCTACAATTCCCGAACATTGTTACCCTGAAATAAGTGTCAACTGATATCCAATTCACTTCGCTTTAGGGAATCATCTAGCAACCCCGGTAATCTTGTTGCTGGGAATATGGGCAAAAATCCAAACACAATGCCTCATAACAGCAAAGATTGGAATATAGCACAGTTGTGTCACACATGTGTTAAAATTTTATGCTTTGAATGATCATTCAAGACTAATAACCCCAATTTGATTAACTTCAATGGTTCAGTATATGCACAATTTGCGTTGTCTGATAATTATGATATTTGATTGATGATAGTATGAAGACTTTATCCTTAGTTATATAGATTGCCAACTCTGTTTCAACGCTCAACCTGAATCTTTCCTCAAAAAACTCTTGATGTCTTCAGCAGGGAATTATACCTTTATCCGCCTTACTTGATCCACGCTCAGATACCTAAGGTTATAGCCTTTTGTCTCATCTTGTGGAGTCTACAGCAATACTCATTTAAGTTCAGCTTCTCTTCTAAGGGATCCTAATTATTACTCTTTATCCTACTAAAGGGTCCCAAATTAAAGCCCACAAGCAATAACTTCCTGAACATGGATAGAACTAAACCAGGGTGGTTAGCTGGCAGGGTAACTCCTGCTTCCACTGTAGTGCAGGTTTTTTAACACACGTTGAAGCCTGTAATGGCTATAAAAGTATATTGGTTTGGTATGTTTGTCTCAAGGACAACCTGCCTCAATTACTTTTAATGAATAGAACTAAAACCAATATCGAATTCTGCTAATTATGACTCCTTTATTGTGAATTATCAGAGGATTTATAGAGGAAATTCGGCGCCCAACAGTCATTTGGCGCCTCAGCCATGAAATAACAGCCATTTCCATTGAATTTGCCTTTATCATCTCACCAGCAATGGTCTTCTCCATCTGGTTAGGATTTCTTTGTTGGACATCCTCAAGACTTACTATGGAAAGAGTCAGAAAACGTGTCCCTAAAGTTTTCCAATCATCCCAGATCAGCCATATTTGGTGAGCGACCTGCTTAGGTAATGAAATTGTTATACATTATGATAGGTCACAAACCAACTGATCAATTTTCTAGTTGCAGATGGCATCACTCACCTTGCAACTTGCTCCTTAAATTCCCAATTGATCAGTGATAAAACCTAACCAATCCCAATAAGTACACCTGATAGTTAATCATCGTTCAACTATCAGATGCCCCAATTTTGTTGGCAACTCTGACCGATGAGATCTTAAGCATTAACCCAGATCAGTCCTCAATGGATCTGATCCTGGAAATTTACCTAAAATCACCCAAACATTATTAATCTGAAATCAGGGTCAACCACTATCATATCAACTCACAATAGGGATTTATCCTCTAGCAACCCGTGGTAAACTAGACACCTGGAAAGGTGGGCAAAAATCCCAACAACATGGTACCCTATTCATATAAGTGAAGTTAAAAGCCTTGTGATAAGCGCCACTATGTCTCAGTCATTCAAAAGACTAGGAAGCATGGCTGATACTAGGCGATGTGGACTATTTATAGTCAAAACTTAGGATTTTTAAGGTCTTTAAAAATGGGAAAGAAAGTAAGGACTGACTATAGAATGTGTTGGTGCTGCAGTCTTATAAACCATATAGGGGGAATAAGAGGTGTGCATTATAACCAGCTAGTTCCATCATAGTAATATCTTAATGGATTGACACAATATAAAATTCTAACAGTTATCTGATCCTGATAGGTGAGTCATATCACAATAACCCATGCTTGGATCAGCGCTAAATTTTCAGAGACTTTACAATTCACCCATGTCTTAACAGACAGTGGCAATCTGTCTGGCAGAAATGATGGGGCATGCCATGGGCAAGAAGGGTAGGTACATTA
Organism: Massospora cicadina; assembly: GCA_022478985.1. Classification (NCBI taxonomy): domain Eukaryota; kingdom Fungi; phylum Entomophthoromycota; class Entomophthoromycetes; order Entomophthorales; family Entomophthoraceae; genus Massospora; species Massospora cicadina. The sequence goes on from JAKSZP010003233.1 coordinate 27,013, forward strand.
CTAATTTAGATATAATTGATTTGACACTTAAACCTATTGGTGATGGGCTCGCCACATACTCAGATGGGTGAAAAGCTTGATGTGTATGGCAAGCTTAGGCATCATAATTGCTCATTGGCATTTAGATCTGAATATTCACTTTGAAAGGACTTAAACCTTGTTTATGGTATATATGGCATTGGAAGGGAAGGCAAACTGGATGCTGCTAATAAGCTTTAACTTCACCACCTCTTTGCAAAGCCTCTAATTCTTTTCAATAATGTGGTGGTAAGAAGGATAGGAGGGTAACCTAAGGGGTTAGGCTGTGACACACCATTCATTAGTTCGTGGGCTAAATTTTGTTATGCGTGAGGGGCACAGCGGCCTTCTTGGGACCATTCTTGATTCTGTGCAGTAACTTTTCCTTTTTAGTCATAGGGCCTGCTCCCCATGACTTAAATATCTGTTCCTCTTTAAATAAGAGGCTCTCCTTAACCCAAGAACATGTTTGAGCACATGCTGCTTGTGCTTTAGGTATTTTAAAGGATAAGATTACTGCAACCTTTTAGGGGAGAAAAGATGCGGGGTGGGATTTAAGGAATTCTTCTGCAAGCTCCTAGAAGTTGGCATATTTTTTTTTTTTTTAGTACTAGATGTAGAAGTTGGCATATTACCTGACGCTTATTCAGATATTCTTATATGATAAGACCCACTTATAGGCAAATAGATACTGAACTGGAGGTGGGATTTCTTAGATGCCAGGATTGTTTTATCCTCAGCTCCTTGAGAGTAATCCATCAATACTGAATCAACGCGTGGAAGGTTTTCCACTCATAATGAGGGAAAGCTGAGTTACATAGAAGACTTTTTGATGCTTCCAATGGGAAGTAAACTTCACTCAGAAATCCCCATATAAACCAACCATTCTTTTTGTTCTAATTACTTTATTTGATCAAATCTAAAACTATAATGTTTTTAATTTTAACTCAGCCTCTTTACCTGTGCCACATCAAGCCTATGTCAGTGTGATCGATGCCTGCTGCCTCTAAAGTGGGGCTGTTATGCAATGCCTCCTGATATTATTTATTCACTGCTAAATGCACCCAGGCTGGCTCATCAAGACCCTCAGATCCTTTCAGTTGCTACGTCCTATCTTTTTATCTACTCACCATCTCAAACACTCCCAGGCATTGCTTTAAAGCCCCCTGTATCTCCCTTGGAAAAACTTGCATTTTAACCTTTTTAACAAACATGGGAACCTCTTCCTCTATGCGAGCGTGGCCATCATTGGGATGACCATAGCGTTGTGCAAGCTTCTGTATTCATAGGTTTCTGCCATTCAAGGATTGCTTTGACCACAGCTTTTCTTGGAAACCAACTCTGTGGTGGAAGCACAGCCGTTTTTAATCTATAAAAATACACCAATCTTAACCATCAAAAGTTGGCTGCTAAATGAGGCCACGCTTGTGGTCCATTTGCTGGCTTTCTCTCCCACCTCTCCCCTAAACGCCTCTGTCATGGCTTATGGAGGGTTATTTCCTATGGCGCTAACCCGATGTTGCAGTTTGTGATTCCCAACAGTGCTGTTATTTTTGCAGGGCCTCGCGCTTTTTTTGACAATCAACCCCTTCCATTGTGACACCCACTTCATGATATCCCCCACACTGTGATCATATCAGCTCTTAATCATCCCTTCTGGACACATGTCAAAAACAGCCGCGCCATCTGTCCCTTGTGTTTAGCTTTGCCGCTTGATATGCAAGTGCCCTTTGGTTGCCACAACTAAATTCTCTTCCCATCCTTCCTCTGCCACTCCCCCAGCCTCGGTGATGCCTGAAATTTTTGAGTGGGACTTGATAAACCCTTTCCTTCCTTCAACCACTACAGGCGCTTCTCCCACCGCTCATCCCAACCAAAGTTTGACTAGACAAACTATTCTGAGAAGATTGCTGTTCAGAAGTAGTTGAGTTTCTTTAAATGATCATGCTAAACCAATCAGCTCCCCCTACCACCCAAACAACTCCCAATGCTGGCTCAGATATAGCCAATTTGAATCTATTGATGTTTTTGAATGGATTGATAACGAAAATCAGAAACATAGATTAAACTTGAATTCAAATGGCCTAAAATTTTTGCGGATTTCCCTAATTTGACTCTTCACTTTTATTGCCACCTTTTTAAAGTACAACCTTATAAAGTTATACATAAAATGGCTGTTAACGCAGCAGCTGCTCTTATCAACACCATCCTATGCCAATCGCTCCATGTGGTGATGGAGCCACAATACAAGTGAATTTCTCTCCCTAATTTCCACCATGACTTTCCTGATGATGCTAAATATGGTATTGAAAATCTTGCATTTGGTGAAGGCCGTGCATGCATTGACATGGCAAAATCTATACTTCATGATTCCAACTACTCCAAAACTCACCAGCGCATTAAGTCATTTACATATGTGGTCAGACTTATATCTTTTCGAAGCACCAGCTTGCTCAATATGTTGAGGTGATGCTTACTGAAGACCTTAATGATGAGGAAAATCCTCACCTATTTCACCTTGTGCCCCACAACGTAGACTCTGCCATATTTTACCACAGTTTTCTACCATCCAAAGCACCCAGCGGTAAATGAAAGTCTTCTGACCCCTCCTCCCCTGATTATATGGACGCTTAGGCCCAAAGCCAAGTCAGCATTTTAGAAATTTTATCACAGTTCTATTTGGCACCTAAAATAAAAACCCATGGATGCTTTACTTGGGTTAGGTCCACTTATAAAAAGAAAGTCACACTTCAAGATCTTTTCCACCACTTGTGGACTTAACGTTTACTTGAAATTTTTTTAAAGAAACTTTAACTCACAAGTGGCACATATTCAATATGACCCATGAGCTTCCTTAAACTCATGAGTCGAAGCTTCTTACAATCTGTATACTACTTGTAGTTGTTTATGGTCTTTTATGAATGTTCTCAGACCAGGCTTTGGGCATTCCAGATTTGTAGCAGGTGTTCTACAGCAGCAACCTCCAAACGAGGGCAATGGCCAACTTGTAAGAGGTGTTATACCATAAAGTAGTCTCATATGGTAAAATAGTGTAAGAGTGTGTTGCATTCTTATAAGTGAACTGGGCCAAGGGGAGATCAGCAGCCTTTGAGTCCTGGGTAGCGGACGCATGGAAGGAAAGATACTGTTCCAGGATTTAGTTGACTCTTTCTATCTGACCGTCAGACTGTGGATGACAGGTGGCAGAAAGACATTGTCTAATCTAAAGAATAGTAACAAAGCACCACTGAACTGGACTGTAAAGATGGGGTTTCATAAACTCACCTCTTCCAAGGTTTGGCCAAGCATAGCAAAGACATGAGTAATAAAGAGCATAGCAGTCTCATCTAAGAAAATTGCTTAATGGCATGGGATGAACTGTAGAACTTGTTAGATCAGTCCACTAAAACCTTGATTGCATCAAGCCTATTAAAAGATGAAAAGCTCTACAATGAAGTCAACAGATATGGAGGTCCAAGGCACTTCTGCCTGTTGTAATAGCTTAGCAGACCATTCTATCCTAACTGTCTGACTCTCATGGCACAAGTAGAGATTTGCTATCCAGGTAAGAACATCTTTAGAGATACCAGCCCAGTTAAACGATGATTTCACCAATTCAATAAGTATCTTATTTTATGGATTGCTTACTGCTGGAAGGTCATGATGTTCTCTGATAACCTCATTGTGAAGCAGGGGAGATACCCAAACTCTGTAATTTTTTAGAAACTTATCTCATCATTCAGGATGTAGTGGTTCTTATATGAGGCGATGTTGCCAGCTAATTGAACAATTCAAGCCCCTCTGAGCAAACTGACTGACCAATAAGCACATGGTAAAACAATAAAACATCTAGAGCCCAGTCTATGTTAAGTTTTAAATTAAATTATGTTTTTTCCAATAGGTTCTGAAATTAGTGCATTATCTAATTGGGCATACATGCCAATTCTATTTAACTAGTTTCAATAAATTTGTCTTCCAAATGGCAAGATTCAAATTAGTTATTATTCAATCAATTGATGGACAGTATTAATATTTTAATTTCAGAGTTTCACCAGACATTGAGATCAGTTGCTGATAACGTTAGTGGAAAACATGTGGGTCAAATATGGGGCAATTGACACAACATGCGGATTGATTGTAAAAGTAAAGTTTTTTGTGGAAAACAACGCTAATGATTTCTAATATATTAGCACTAAATTTTGATTCTTTTTATCTATAAACAGGAGGATAATATTTATAATAAAGCACTTTTTGTTGTCTTTGAAAATTTTCTAGTAATTTTGTTTATTTCAGTGTTTAAGTTTTAACTAAACCATGTCCAGCTCAGATTACGCCACCTGTCATTAGACAAAAATACATTGTTTTAAGTAGAGATCCTCCTATGAACCTGTGAAGTTGCTAAATTTTTAATAGTCCACAACAGAAACTGTGAGAAGGACAATGGCTAGTATTTGAGAAGGTTGAACGACTATGGTCAGTTATTAAGACTATTCATCAGTGGGACTTAAGGAGGGGTTGTAACTCAACGTGTTGGAAAGTACATTCTAACGCCCTTCACCACCTCATAAATAGAATTGAAAATGCAGATGCCACAATAAACCAATCAGACAATATGCCAATCTCTGCAGCTTCATAAATTACATTTGGCTTTATGGTTTATTTGACAACTACAACTACTTCTGCGCTCCTAGGAGAAGATAGTGCTAATGTGTGAGTGACCATTCCAAAGAAACAAGTTTGTAATTGTATATTTCCCATTATTGTTCAAAGGAGGAGAACTTTTTTTAAAAGTAACAAGATGCTTTACTCCATCATGAAACTGGTGTAACACAGATGCCACAGCTGCCACAGATTCATCACACTCCAAAATAAAAACCCTACGTGGATTAGCTTGATTAAGAATTCATGTAGACAATATTACTTTATTTATAGCATCAAACACTTGCTGGCAGACTCATTCCACTTTAATAGGACGTTTTTCCATTGGGGGTGAAGGGGTGACAGCAACTGTGATAGCGCGTAATTAAGCTTCTTAAGAAAGATAGTGGTGCCCAAGAAGATTTGAATATGTTTATAATTGTAGAATGGGCATGGATGATGACACAAGTTTACAAGGTGAAATCCTATACTCATTCTTCAAAATCATGCACCCAAGAAAGTGATTTCCCTCTTAGAACACAAATTCTGAAATGTTTCACATATAGATAAGCTACCTTTAGTGCAGATTGCAAACTACAAGATCCTTTTCATGATGCTCATGATTGGGTTAAGGTACCAATTGCTGATATAAGCCAAAATGCAGGTAAAGTAAAGTCGCCTAGCACATCATTAATTTAATGTTGATAAGTTGCGGGTGCATTTTATGAGACCAAAGGGCATTACTTTGAACTGTATTATACTCCTTTTTGTGCTAATTGTTGTAAGCCATTTATGGCCATCTGATAACTTTAATTGATTAAACGCGCTTAAAAGGTCAAGTTTAGACAAAACACAGGAGGATGAATTAACTTTACTGATGGTTTGATTTAAGGTCATAGGGTAGAGGTCATGCGTGTTTATGCTGGTTAGATGCTATTGTCCACACAAGTCCTTAAGTTTCTGTAGGACTTTGTGCAAAGACTATAGAAGATGCAATGTGCGAGGATTCTTAGATATCCATCCCTTTTTAAGCATACCCACCAACTAAACCTCCTAAGTCTTTACCATTTTGGTATATGGATAAAACGGGCAGTTTAAATTGATGGAACATGCAAAAAGTCAAATCATACTCAATTAAGAGAAGAGATAATTTGCCTTTTCCATATTTTTAGCACTAGTGGTGCCCAACCCAAAAGGGAGAGCCGCCACGCATATTCATTTTCAAAATGAGCCAAACAAAGAGATTATCATAAATTAAAAAATTCCTAATATAGCCCCTAAGGTATCAGCCTAGCAAGCCATATCAGATGGTGAGGAAGCTTTGGGGAAAATTTTGTCTGGCGCCTACTTAAGCTGGTGGACAATGGAGGACAACATCAGGGTAGGGGCATCAGTGACATGTAGCCATTTCCATATTAAAAAGTCCTTATAAGGCATTAACCAGTAAGTAAAGTCAGGTGGCATCTCAGTGAGAGGGATTTGAAGTGTTGGGACCTAATGCTATAGCTGTGGATAAATTGTCTATTAATGAAAACTTCCCACATAGACGTAAGTTCTCAAAAGGCAAGTAGTTGGAGTTCAATTTGATTATACTGTTAATAAAGCCACCAACATATTCCAAGGATAAATGAAAACAGTGAACCAGGCACTGAGGTAAAACAGTAGAAAAAGCAGAACTGGTGCATAGAAAAAAGAATTAGCCATTTCATTTCTATAGCAAGCCTTTGGAGATGAAGAAGCACCCAATACAAATGCACCCTTTTTAAAATAAAGATCTAGATCTAACCTATTCTAAAACTTTTGAAGTTCCCTGCAGCCCCTATATCCAAGAGGGCTTTAATGAAAACCTTATAGGATCCCAATTGAATTTCATTAGGCAGCAAAATATTCATGATTCTGTTTATTTGCAACGTCACTGGACATAACCAGCTGAGATAAACAATGTCAGAAATATCAATTTGGATAGTTACTGAAAGGTAAATGTGATCCTTGGTGGAATGGGTACATCAATCAAGCCTGTTTTACTGAGGACAAATAAAGCATAAAAGTTCCATAAACACCTGAGTTCCATTGGATTTAACTCAAAAGTATGAGTCAGGTTACCTGAGCAAAGGGATTTGGGGGGAGAGGAAAGAAGGACAGAATTTTGAAATTAATACTTGTCAACGCCTCTAATTTGTCCAAAGCTTACATTCTAGTTTTGTAGATAAAGTGAACAAAATTTAAGGATGGGTCTTCACTGCGCAAATACAGTTGGGAAGAACTTTGATTTTCCCTAACACCCACTTGTGAACTTAAAGTCTGACACCAATATAAATGATTAACGCATCTTTTTAAAATTGTCCAGAAAAGGTTCCCAATAGGAGTTATTTGCGGAGGTAGGATTCAATGAAGCCCAAAATACTGAAACAAGAACCTCCAAAAAACCCAATACAAGAAGCTTTTTTATAAAGGACTCAAAAAGGTATGGAGATCTTAAGGATTTCGCGCCCAAGGTTAAAATATAAAGAAGACTTGCTGATCTTAATACCAGAGCTTAAAACACCAATGAAAATTAATGTGATCATTAGTGTGGATATTTTAGCCTGGTTGGCTTAACATAGAATTCACCTATATCCAGCGATGAGCATCACCCTCTACTGCATCCAGGAGAGTCGCACTTCCTTTGAGCACCCATGAAGGTCTATGAAGCTAGGTATTAGTCAAAACTGAACCTGCAACTCGGCCAAAGCATTCATCTTTTGACAAGCCTCATCTGAGGTGTTTTTGGTCAGATTATAACCAATGTATGGTTTAAACTTAAGCATGAAGTATACTTAAATGGATGATGAGCTTAAAGAAATCAACAAACATGGTGTTTAAGCATTGAACAAATGAACATATTTATCATCAAGGAACATAAGAGTAAGCAAAAATTGTAAGTTCATCCGTAGAATAAGATTATAGCAGCATCTAATTCAATAAGAAGGGTACAGAAGTCTAATGTTAAAAGTCGGTCAATTATGTCCTGAAAATAGATGTTAAAAATAAGAAAGACCTGCTAATCTAAATGATCTGACACTTATAAAACAACCAAACACCTTGGGTAAAGGCAGCTAATGTGATTATTTTTGTCAGATATAAAAAGTGCCGCCATGGCCAAACTATCCAAAGAACTGGTAAGCATGCTTAATTGTGTAAACCATGGACCAATTGAAGTCAAAATTTGTATTTTTTTTCTTTTGAGATAAAAAAAGAGAAAAATGGACTGACAGAAGAACATGTTGGGCGCTGATGCCTTAAATGCCTATCTAAGGAATAAGAGGGTTGTGCACTGTGACCAGCAATTCAAACATAGTGAAATCTTAATAGATAAGACACAATGTGCTTGTGCTGATAAACTGATCCAAGTAGGCAAGATTGATTAATCTGACCCTTTCTTTAAATACTGGACTCAATATTATACAAAGAATAGCTTTAATAATTTTAGTTGTAGTTTGATAGATGGCAGAAATCTGCACGGAGAAATTGTTGAAACACCAATGGGAAGGTAAAGAAGGTATGTTTCAATTTGAATTTGATTTTTGGAATGCCTATCCTATAGGAGCTAGATCATCACACCATCAGATGTGTTTGAAGGCTTAACGTGTATACCTAATTTGAACAAGATTTAGTTGACAATGGCTGTTTAAGTATGGGCTATATGCCTTTAGAGGACGCAAACTTTATCTATAAATTAATCTGGTGGTGAATGGGAAGGCAAACTAAGCTAGTGATAGCCTCTAGCTTCCAACACCTCCTTGAAAACCCTAATAATTTACAATTAGTACCCTATATTATGCAGGACTTTAAAGGGTAAACCTTATGCGGTAAGACTGTGAAACATATCTTTTCAATTACATGGGCTAAGGTCTGTTAGTGAGTGGCACAGCTGCCTTCTTAGTCCCCTTATTGGTTCTGTAAAAATCTTTCTTCCTGCCAAGGCATAAGGGCTGATCCCAGAACTTATATTTTTTTCCATTTTTGAACAGGCAGGTCTCATCCACCAGGAGAATTAAGTGAGCGCGTAATAAATGTGCGCCTTTTGGTAACCTAATTGTGAGGTTTGCTGGAACTTTTTTAAGAGATGGGGACTGAAGGGTTATTTTGTAAAGCTTCCACTAGCACCTTACAGTTGGTGCAATCCTTGGAGCACACTCAGCTATTCGTATATGAGGGAAACCTGTCCAGGCAACCAAATACTGAACTGAGCGGCGGAATTTCCTAGAAGCCAGGATTGCTTTAACTTCACCCTCCGAGAATCTTTCAAAATTACTGGTCAAGGGTTAGATAGTTTTATACCCTTAAAAGAAGTTTGGATTATCATAAAAACTTAATTCTGCTTACAATGGGAGGTTGGTCAGATAGAAATCTTTATTTCATAGATATTTATACCACAAAACAACTTGAACGCTTGTTAAAATTTCTAAAAATGGACTTTCATTATTAAATTTTACAAGTCTAACATAAAACCATTAACCTTACTTTAAACTTATAAGCAGGGAGTTATTTGAGATTTGCAAAAATCTTATAGTCATGGATAACTTTTGTTAGATATTTATGAACCAGGCTATGGGTATTCTGAATTTTGCAGCAGAAGCTCCTCAGTTTCAGGCAATCTGAGAAAAGGAGAGGCCAACTAGAAAGAAGAGATAGTACCCTAAAGTAGGTTTATATGGGGAGAATCAGTGGATGAGTAATTTAAATTGTTAGGTGAACTATGCTAAAGGGAGATAAGCAGCCTAATAGTCCTGGATAGTGGAAGCATAGCAGCAAAGATAATTCTAAATGATATAGTTGGCCCTTTTCATCTGCACATTGGACTGTAAACAATAGGTGCTTGAACAGAATGGATTATCTTGAGATTGACAATCATAACACTTCAACTTTTGGGATGTAATTTGGGGACCTGATCACTTTTCACTTCTGATGTCAGATTAAGCATAGAAAAGATATGGGTCATGTAAGGTCTTACAGTTTCTTCTGAGAATCTTTGCATATGCGGGGATTAAAAATTTCAACTTGTTCTATCAATCTACCTTAACTACTAATGCGTCAACAAACTGGAAGTAGAGAGTTCTACAATGAAGTTAATGGATTTTGAGAACTAAGGCCCTTCCACCTTTTGTAAAGGGTGTAGCTGACCATTTTCCTCGCCCTATCTAAATTTTCATGGGCACGAGAAACAGTTTGTGATCCAGTTGGGCACATCTTTGTAGCTTCCAGGACAATTAAACGATCTCTACAAAAAGGAAAGACATTCTATGATTCTTAGATGCCCCACTGCTAGGTAGTCATTGTATTCTATAATAACTTCGGTTCAAAGCAGGGAAGGCACCAAACTCTGACTCTAGAAAAATCATCCCATTCTTCAGAGTATAGTAGTTTCTTTTGTGAGGTGAAGTTGTCAATTGATCAAATAGCTCCAACCCTTATAAGCAAGCTTATTGGCCAGCCAGAACTCTGGAAACCACCATTGCATCAGGATCTTAGTCAACAATGGAAACTGCATGGGGAAATAGGCAGGTTTGAGAGGATGGAATGATTATATTGAGTATTTGGACTCTTCATCAGTAGGGCTTAAGGATGGATTGCAGCTTATTATATCAGGAAGAACATTCACAACTTCCTTACAAATTTATTTCAAAAGTTCTACCTGCAAAGATCACAATATGTTTGGACCTGATGATGGGGCAATTTTTTGGGCCTTCTAAAATATGTAAAGGATGGATGGTTCGTTCTTACAGCATTTTCATGTTACATTGCCTGGAGAAGATACCACCATTGTGTGAGCGCCCATGCCACCGCGCAAGCTTCATGTTATATATTGTCCATGATTATTCAGAAGAGTAAGATCTGCAAGAGAATAGGTGACAGGTTGCTCTAGACCATCATGGTTCATGACTAAAACAGCCTTACTTTACCGCAAATGCATTACACGCCACATAAATGGCTTGGATGTGATGGCATACTTGAGAATGAGGGCGGAAACAGATACCGCCTTGATGTCATTAAATGCTATTTGACATGCTTCCATCCCTTGAAAACCCTGTTTTTCTGTCATGGTTTAAAAAGGTTCCATAACTAAGATTTTATGATGGAAACTTCTGACAAAAGGTAACGGTGCCCAAGAAGCTGTGAAGTTGTTTTTTAATTTTATAAGTAGTCCAATAGAGAATAGCTTCAAGTTTACACGGAGGATTGCATATCCATCTTTTAAAACCATGTTAAATGTAAAGCGACTTTCTCCTTGAAATTACTCACATTACTAAGGCTTCACATTCAAATCTGCTTTCTGGAGAGCATAAAGCACAGCTTCAAAACCCTTATTATGCTTCTCATGATTGGGTGAATGTAAGATGTTGTATATATGGGCTACGGAACAGGTAAAGAGAAATATCTCATGCTGTCTCCAATCATATGTTAGAATTTTGAAGAGGTTTTGAAACTAAAGGAATTATTTTAACTGTTCTATACCCTTTTTGTGCAAATTGTTGTAAGCCACTCCTGTCTTCCACTACCCTTATTTAATTAAATGCAGTTACAAGGTCAAGTTTAGAAAAAACATGGGAATATGAAATTGATTTATTAATGGTTTGCTTCAAGGTCATAGGTTAGGGATCAAGCATGATTATGCTGTTTATATCAGTGGTCCCCAACCTTTTTTGGTCCACATACCGGGTAAATGTCAGAAAATATTTTCACAGACCAGCCTTTAAAGTGTGGCGGATAAATACACAAAATAAAATGATACAACTGGCTCAAAAAATGTTGTTTTTTATTAAACATAATAAATGTGAATCCACTGTGCATTTGTAAGCAACTTCATTAGCAATGTCCTCATAACATAACACCAACAACATAACATGAGTAACATCCTCTCCGCCTCCTAACACTCTCTGGTTGCTAATGCAACGTTTAAACATGCCTTAAAAATAAGATACAACACAAAAACAAATATTAAATGCATGAAAATACAACTCACCATAACGCTAAATCAGCGGGAGCCCTGAGCTTGTTTCTCTGCAATGAGATGGTCCCATCTAGGGGTAATGGGAGACAATGACACCCAAAGTGTGTTGCTTATGTTCATCTACTCTATAATTTTGTTTTGGTTGCTGCCCCTGCAGAAAATCCCGCCTCATACAAATAGGATGTTGGAAATGGTAACAGGGTTTTCAGTGCTTTTGTGGCAATCTTGGGATATTCTGCCATGACTTTAATCCAGAACACTGGCAGAGTTGTTGTCTTGAACATACTTTTAAGACCACCATCAATTGTGATCTCCAAAAGTTGCTCTTCTTCTTGCATAGACATGCTAGATTCACCTGGTTTGTTGACAAATAGGTCACGAATCCATTCCTTGGCAGTTTGTGGGTCTTTTGTGGTTGGGAAGTAGCACTCAAACTCTTTTAAAAGCAAAGACAGGTGATTGTGCACCAGCTGGGATAATAAAGGCTTGTCCCAGTCTCTTTTAAAATCCCCACAAATGTTTAAATATTTCAAATATACCCCTGTTCATATGCCGTCCCCACAAATCCAGTTTGGCATTAAATGCAGCTACTTTATCTGCCAACTGGAAGATAGTTGATATTTTCTTCTGAAGTGACCAATTGAATTCATTAAGCAGGTTGAATATGTCGCACAAGTAAGCGAGTTTTGCGACCCATTTCTTGTCACTGAAATGTGCTGCCAGCAGTAACTTTTTTCTGAGAGAAATCTTTGCGGTGTCTCTCATTATTCAAACACTCTGTCCAGCAATCTCCCTTAGGATAACCATCTTATTTATATGTATAAGAGAAGGTTTCTGTGCTCCACTTTCATCTCCTCACAAAGCTGCTCAAACAGGTGTGAGTTAAGGGCATGTGCTTTGATGTAGTTAAAAAACTTTAATGACATCATTCAATATGCTGCTAAGTTCTGGTGGTATATTTTGGCTTGCCAGCATTTCCCTGTGAATGACACAATGCGTAGACTCACATTCAGGTGCAACCTCCTTAATCTGTGTAGTTAAACCAGACAGCCGTCTGGCCATGGCAGCAGCTCCATCTGTGCATATGCCAATACAAAAGGACCATTTCAGTTTTCCTGATATATAATCATCCAGCGAATTGAATAGTTCTACGGCTGTGGTTTTGGTGACAATGATAGTGCACATAACATATACTCATGCACATCCTCCTGATAAATATATCGCACATAAACAAGTAATATTGCCTTGTTGTCAATATCTTGTAGACTCATCAACCTGGAGAGTGTACCACAGTGATATATTAATCCTCTCCAACAGTTGTGTTTCAATGTCCTCTGCTATTTCCTCAATGCTCCAAGTGATGGTGGTAGCCAAAAGAGGCACCTGTGCTTTCTTTTTAACTGCAGCCTCTCCTAGAAGTTCACAGCAAATGTCTTTAGTGGCTGGTAGGATCAATTCTTCAACAATGGTGAATGGCTTCATAGCCTTAGCAGTACAATTAGCCACCAAGTAAGATGTTCTCAGTGCACTCACATTTGATGATGTAATGGCCCTCAGTAATTGCTTCTGTCCTTCTTGTTCATGCCTTTTTTTTCTTTCAAAATACTTAGAAGGCTTGTCTTTTAATGCAAGGTGCTTGGTCTCCAAGTGGCGAAGCAGTTTTAAAGGCTTCATTGCCTCATTAGAGAGCTGGTCGCTGCATATTATGCAGAGTGGGATTGGTGCACGGGAAACACCTGTTGCAATAAATCCATATTTTAAGTAGGAATCATGATATTGTATGTTAAATGCAGCTTTTTTTCTTCGAAGTTGTAGGCTCTTTTTCTGTCTCCTCACTGGGACTTGTCCAGTTCGCAAAAAAACTTTCCAAAGATTTTTGTTTCTTACTCATTTTGCTGACTTGTAGATATAATTTTAGCGGCAACATATCACATGACTGAGACAAGTGTCAAAGAATAGTTATAGATGGATGTAATAGTGTTAATCCGGTCATTTTCTAAAAAATAAAAACATTGTTCAGACTCAGATAATAAATAAAACAGAAGTAAAATATGTTATTTATTCTTTCTTTGTGGCCCAAGTACCAAATGGCCCATAGACTGGTACCGATCCATGGCCTGGGGGTTGGGGAACTCTGGTTTAGATGCTCATAGTCCACATAAACCCAAAAGGTTCCTTTGCTTTTCTGTGTAAAGATTACAAAATAAGAAAGAAGTGATAATTTTAACGTATCCATCCCTTCTGGAGCATTTCTTCTTTCAAACCACTAAGCCTCATCTTCTTGTTTGATATATGGATACAACGGACTGGTTTATAATGATTAAATTCACCAATAAAAAAACCAATTCATACTTATAGTTAATCAATATGATTGGCTTCTTCCATATTGAAAGTGTCTTTATAAGGAATTAAACTGGAAGGAAAGTAAGGTGGTAGATCAATCAAGGAGGGCATTGAAGTGATGGATCCCAAAGCTCTTGCTGGAGAAAAGTAAATGAGAAAAACTCACTACATATGCTTAAATTCTCAAAGACAAAAAGGTTGGACTCCAAATTGATATTAACCTGTCGAAGACGTCACCAACCTACCCCAGGAAAACTAATTATAGCAATTCTGGTTCCTTATTAAATTGGTCTTAAACAGAACTTTTTCACATAAAACAAAATAGGATATCCCACTTTATAGAAAGTCATTGGAGCTGAAGAAGTTCTAATACAGATAAACCCATTCAAAATTGGATCTAGATTTTGAGGTATTTTTTAACTATGAAGTTCCCAGACGCTCTTGTATCTAAGAGGGCATAATTGGACACCTTTTGGGATTCCAACTAATTTAAATAGTCAATAAAATAGGAACAATCTGTTTATTTGTAACATTTTAGTATAAAATTATATGAAAAGAAGTAATCATCAGAATATCAACTGATTTAAGTTGTCAGAAAGTCCAATGATATTTCTGAATAGTCTTGTCTCTCCTAAATTAAATCTAATTTTTTTTAATGGTTTCATTTATCTTACTGGTTCACCATTGCCTAATGGAAACTCTACTTTCACAGAATAGCTCAACAAAAGAGCAGATATTTAACAAACAAAAATGTCTGTTTAGAGTTATTCTTACAAGAAAGGACGTTTCCAATCTTCCATCAACGATAATGGACTCCCCCATAAGTGACAAGTTGATCACCTTGAAAGTATACTAACTTACACCCTTTATAAGGTTTAGTTTTGATAATAATAATATCTCTAATACAGATCAGTTTATGTTAAATTAATAAGTTAATATTTTGTTGTCTATTGATTAGCAAGAAATCTCCTCAAGAAGTCTCTAGAAACTTTATTTTAATAAAATAAAACCTTCAAAGTATCTTAACTTGGATTTCAGTGTGAAATCCAATACTAAAAAAGGGGGGGTACAGTTTCTTCAGATGAATGGGTTACATCAGTCTCTGCCTGTTGTACTGCGGTCATTAGAGCCTTAGAAAATTAAAAGAAGCCTATTTACCATGGATATCTGATTCAACAGAGAAAGAGAGGTTTTTAGAGATAATTAGATGTTGTGCAGGAAGAAGTAGGGTAGAGATCTGGAAGTGACAGTATGCCAACGCTTGTGACCTTCTCAAAAATGTAAAATCCAATTGGAGTTAGAAGAACTGTACACATCATGCTTGGATGTGAGTAAGCTTTAGTGCCATTTAGCCTTATGGTTTAAATATAACCATGGTGTGGAATCTATATTAGATGAACAAGGTGACCATTAATAAAACACAAATCTAAGCAAAGGATACAAGTTAATCTCATTTATAAAACAATCATATCATCTAATTTAAATAGAACTGGTACAAGGATAAGTTTAAACGTTGGACCATTATGTCATGGATCCCGCTGATAAAACTAATACTTTCCTGCTAATCTGATGAGCTGACATCCAAAAAGAACTACCAGAATATCATAGGTAA
This sequence comes from Massospora cicadina, assembly GCA_022478985.1. NCBI lineage: Eukaryota > Fungi > Entomophthoromycota > Entomophthoromycetes > Entomophthorales > Entomophthoraceae > Massospora > Massospora cicadina. Next base: position 42,615 of record JAKSZP010003233.1, read on the forward strand.
GGAAGTTTTTGGCATTTGCCCTAATTTGAGTGAAATCTCAACTTTAAGGTTCCAATATATCTATTATTTACATCTTCTATATTTACAAGCTTAATAAAAAAATTCATTGGGCCTAAACTTAAAATCATCATTAGCTTTTTGCATATTTAAGCACCAAGTGAAATTTCTTTAATAACATCAAATATACAATTAAAAAAGTTCCTATTAACGCCCCACTAGTACTACACTGGCCAATGAGATAGGGAAAAATGTCATAACCAACTTAATATTATATTGATAATGAGTATGAGGTTGTATTCATCATTTAACTCTCCTATCCGCACCATTTATAATCTTATGCCACCTATCACGCCTTACTATCATTTGCTTCCTAATGGCAGATAATGGAAACCTCTTAACTGTGCCACTATTATTGATCTCAGTCTAGCCTTGGATGATGAATCCAGATCTACTCCAACTCTGTTCCTGGACTATGCCATCACTTCCTAAATTCTTGAAGTAAATTCTTCTTCACATTTATTATGAGCCTATGTTTCTTTAAAATCTTGATTCTCCCTGGTACTTCTAATAGTGCAATCTTTTTTAATAAATCACATTTTACTCCTATTTTTATATATAGCAGAAGCCGTTGTTCCTGAGGTAGAAAATCACTATACTAAGAACTGTAGTAATTAATTATTGTATAGCTTTCTATACAAAATTATGTGATAATTGACCTTTTCTTGGGACATATTTTGTGCTATCAGGGAAGATCAAAAAAGTCAAAGGAGGGACTATTACATGTGCTGCAGTATGAATTTGCCACACAATACATGTGGTGTTCATTTCTAGGGTATTGTGCTTACTTTAAATTAACCCAAAACATGATCATAAGTGTATTTCTAGCACAGTTGCATGATACTAGCTTCCAGGCTTGCATCCTATCAGGTGAATTTTGGAATGAGATTTATGAGTCCAGTGGTTCTACTTATAGTTCAATTGGCTATACCAGAAACATTAAAGACACATATACAGAAGGTGAAGGCCAGCTAAAAGTCTAGTTTAATGATGCCATTAATTACACTGACAGATGCGGATATATATTAAATTATTTACTAAGCTGTCTACCATTGAGAAAAACAGCTGATACTAGTCCTAAGTATTTCTAAAAATGCTAAACTGATTGCCTCTGCACTTTTTCAAATCCCTGCACTGAGGCTCCTTGGTTTTTTGGCAATAGATTACTACACTGAATACCTCTGTGCTCATTCTTTTTCCATCCAGGGCTACCCAAAAAGACATTATTCACTCAGATCAGACAAGACAAGGGCTCACAAAACAAAAAGTTAATAAAACTTTTTTCACATTATAACCTCAATATGATTTATTACTGACTCTTAACTAATACTTCAGGGTATTCTGCCAACATCAAATAAAATCTCATAGACAGACTTTGATATAATTTAAGGTTTTAACAAATTGCCCCCAGACTGCAAAGATATCCTCAAGCTTCTGCCCTTCAGTACTGACAAGTTTGATGAAAACTACACCTTACATTCCTTCTTTCTATGATAACTCATTGTTGATAGCCTCCTTCTTTAATTCTGCATTGGTGTCTTATAAAAGTTGTATAAGTCTCTATTCTTAATTATTAACATCACGCCTGAACTGACAGATTGAATTCAAGCTATTGAAGCCTCCCAAACAAAAAGCTGTCCTCCTTTTTTTAGCACTAGTGGTGACCAACCCAAAAGTAGGAGCTGCCACGCTTATTTATTTGCAAATGGGCCATACAATGGGAATCTTAGAAATAATAAAATCCTAATATGGCACCTCAGCTAACAGCTAGGAAGCCATATCAGAAGGTGAGGAAGCTATAAGAAAACTTTTGTTTGGCGCCCACTTTAGCTGGCAGACCATGGCGGACAACATCGTGGTATGTTCATCAGCAACATGTGGCATAAGAAGGTATAGTTTAGGTTTACTTTATTAATGAGGCCGGCAGTATCCATTGCCTCAATGTATTGAACAAGTTGATGCTCAGCAAAGTGATGAAAGCAGTCACCAATTAAATGACTTGATGCGCCGGTGGGTTTCAGGATAATTGGGTTCAAAAAGAGAAGATTTTGCTGCATCAATGCAGGTGCAGCTCGCACCAAAAGCCAGCTCCTCGATATTGTACTTCACATCTTCCTCAAAATCAAAAAAGCCGTTCTCCAATCCTCTTGTTAATTGGGTATTATGCCACCCAAAATGGCATCATCTTATTAATTAAATCACAGTATCATTGCCTCCAATGTCGCTCTGAGTTGTACACTTTTACCATGCCACACCTGCCTTGGATAAGGCCATGCTGGGAATCTTCTTCACTGAGCTATCATACCATGCCCTCCTTAATTCCTTTAAGTTGATGTATATTGAAGCGTTTGAGGTGGTTACCACCTTCCAAAAATTTCTAATGAAGCTCTGATTGCTGGTGAGTGCCTTGCTTATTAATTCTGTTTTAATCATCTTTGACAAACGTTAAAAAAATAGATTATCTCAATATTTTTTGGGCCCTGACACTATCTCCTGATTGAAGTGGCGGATGATCAAGTATGAATAATAAAGATCTTCTCAACTGGAGAGCTACTCTACATGGGTTATAGATTTGATCCATTCATAACCCCCATTAGTTCCCAGCTAGGGTTAAGTTGAGGACAACTTTACACGCATCCTGCATTTATGGTCAGCCAAGAAAGACAACAAAACCTCAATACTATTTCATTTCTTCCTAAAGTGTTGCTCTCCATCAGACTCTTCATGCATCTAGGATGCCGTTCTTTTCCGCTGCAAGCCACATCATCAAGTACAATAGGTTACTGGTTTTATCTTGGTGGCGGTAACTGTTTGCCAAAACCAAATTACACTCACACAGGTGATTGGAGAGGTGATGTCTTACCATGATTTTTGTCCTACTTGTGCATCAAGTAGAGCCATGATGGCTCATGCTCACTAATTTAGAATAGTGTGTATGTCATGCTTGCCCTGTTTAGAAAAGTAAGCAATAAATCCAACTTTCTTCACACCTTTTGGTTGCCTGTCCTAAAGGTCATCAAGAAGTTTCTCAAAGATGTTTTTCCATTGCTATGACGCTCATCATGGGTATAGTATTCATTCCATTTTAAACACTTACCACCTAGAAACAACCAAGGATGTCCACAACAAATCTGAATACTTGTCCTTCACCCAAGAGATCCTCCCCACTTTAGATAGCACTTTTAGCCAGTCCGCTCATCTTAGTGGTGAAAGGGTGGTGGAACTAGTTTTCCATGTAAGCCACGTCACCATCAAAAGTTTGGCATAGCTACCCCCTCCTTTGACTTCCACACAACCCTGGGCAGGCCTAAAGTTCTTCCTTGTTATTTACTAACATAGCCTCATTCAAGATCAGGAAGATACAGGAATGGAAGGCATTGAAGCTGGTTCTCAAGAAATTTTTCTGCTACATGGGAAGCAATATCAATGACTCTTTTGTGACTTACGCCATCAACATCCTCCATAGGTTGAACATACATCAGCTCTCTCTAACCAAGCATAAATTTCAAGCATCAAAAGGGTATGCTCTTCCCGCTGGTCCACATCATTCAAGAATCCTCCAGTTTTGATGCAAAAAACGCCCTACATACAATGCAGGTCATCCTTAAGTCTCAATACTCTCAGATCTACTTGGGGTGGGAGGTGATGTTCCAAGCTCTAATGTGCGGTGCAGAGTCCCATTTGGACGATCTGCTGCAGTGCAGCTTCCAAATGGTGGAAGATTGTTTAGAACAGCTTGGCTGTCTTGGCCAGATCAATCTTGTTTAGGGCTATATAAAAATCCCTGGACCATTTTTCCAAAAATAACATCTCACTTGACCTTAGCCTTTGAGCTGTCCAGCTATTTGATGAAATGCCATGGCAAAGGTTGTGGGACACACTTCCAAAAGACATGGAAACTAACACTAGCATTTAAACCACCAACATCCTGCACAGATTGCAACTGAGACAAACCCTATGCTCTCCGGGCTGAAGTCCATATCAACTTACTTGGTTTGTCTTGACCAACCCACCTCTGATATTTTATGTATATATCAAGGCCTGCCAACACTGAAGAAATTGTCACCCCCAGTTGAGGCTTGGAAAGTCTCTTTGTCATGGTTAAATGTTTTTATTGTAGGAACAGATTATAGAAATAAAGGCTGAGTTTGATGAGGCCAAAAAAACAAGTTGGAAGTTTTTTTACCTGAAGTACACTCTGGACCAACGCTGGGTAAAGGCAATATATGTTCAAGTTGGTTCTGGGGATGAACGTGATGGTTGTATGAGTGTTACATCCACGGCGTTAAAATGCACCAATATATTAAAATTATGAAAAGACTTTTGTTTAAATGGAGAACAAGGCTTCACGTCCTGTTTAGTTTATAAAATTACCAAATCTGGTAGAATTCAGCTTCAATCAATCACCCCAAGTGTGAACTTACTCAAGCTACAGTATGACAATGGATGGAGAGTTGCATTTATTGGTCAGATTGGTCGCAGTGCCTCTTTCAATGAAGGATGATTCCCCTAACTGTTTAAAATGTGATTTTTGACCAACCTCCTTTTTTAGTCAACTTGGTTTACAATAAAACCCCATTTATTTTATTTCTTATGGATATATGGTTTGGCCCATTTTCCAACTTCCTGGAGAAATCTCAAATAATGTAGGGCATTACATTCTTTTTAAAATTATTGTCTGACCCTGTTACATCTTTATGGGCACCTGGACCTCTGCGTATTGAAGGCCCAAAGAGCCTGGACATGAATATTCACCTGGTGGTGGTCTCCACCTTAGTGACTGACCAAGTTCTGTCATTTTTGGCTCATTTAAGAATGTATTTAGTTTTGTATACCCTCACACTGGGCCTTTGTGTACTGGCCTTCTCTGAAGGCTCTGTTTCCCCTGTTGTTAGCGGGTTGTTCCTTAGCTGTGGGGTGGGGCAACTCACCACCTCTCCAGGAAATGGGAGAGTTACATACACTCTCTTGACATTAGTTTACCAACCATTTTTTATTACATTGCTTAAGGATTCTCCATATAGGGCTTTCCTGATCTTCAATTGGGTACACTGGCTATTTGTTACAGTCACTATGCTGCTTACCACAGTTTTTCATTAGTATACATTTTGTTCAGATTGGAAGTATTCTCAACATCTGACCGGGGGGTCCCTTCCCTTCCTTGCTTGTAACTGTAGATTTTGAATCTTTGTGATCCTATAGTATCATTCTGAGACTCACCCAGAAGTATATTTATAATTCTCAGGATTTAGCTTCAGTGGCTTTCAAATCTTCTATCCTGGAAAATTTGGAAAACTTTATCTAACTTCTTACGGCGTTAAGTTGCTGTGTTGATTGTCCTAATGGTGCAGAAGACTGGGTCTTTACTGTTTCTGAGCACAACCTATATATGAAAGTCCATGAAAGGTTTAGAAACTTCCATGAAGCCCATTATCTTGACGTGTCTTTTTTTCAAACCTTCTATAAGTTAACTCTCCACCAGGCGGGACACCCCTTAAAGCTTCTTTAAATGGTTTTTGCGTTTGGTCCCAGGCTTTACCACTGTCTGACGCAGTTAAAACGTCATCTTCTCATTAAGATTTTAAACATCTCGAAAGGAACGCTCCAGTATGATGAACTCCCCTGCCAACTTTCATCTAATTGATGCTCTTTAAGTTGAATTCCCTGCCCCAACTGGAAAAGAGAAAGTTCATTTAGAAGTAATTGGTCCGTCCACACCACCCCCTATAAATACTGGCCCAAAATCTTATGCACCCTTTTTAATGTAAAGGCTTCTGTTCCTTCCATACCTTTGTTTTGGAGGATTTTGAAGCTTTGCGGGGGTCTATATCAGACAGCTGACGTTGGTGAGATAATTAGTGTAAGCTGGGGCCTCCGCATGGCGCAACTGGGGAAAGTTTGTGAAAACATGGGTGAGTAGCTAACACCAGAACTCAAAGAGGCACGTTGGTTGGGTCCTGTAGTGGCCTGAAAGAAGTGCGGGATGGTAATAATGACTGTACAAACCTGTTCTTGATTGTGTCTACCACTCCCTGAGGGGAAAATATGGGCAGGAAGGGGGGTACAAGTCGGGTAAGGTGCCTGTCAAACAGCCCTCTCACAAGCTGGGATTGAACGGGTGCAGACCCCAGTACAAGGGAGGGGCAATCCTGGTTGGCTGCACTATGGCGTACCTGCCTAAAAAATGCTATGGTTTGCCAAGTTGGCCTGAAGCTCAGCTAGCTACCAGTTCAGTTGGAATGAGCCAGCTGGTGGAAGAATGAATCATGCAAGAAAATGATATCAGATCCAAAAGGACTCTAAGATTCCTGGACAAAAAGGGGCCATATATCATAACTTTGCTAAAAAAGCAGGTGACAAAGGGAGGGCTTCAGCTTCTCCCCCTCAGGGGCCTTAAACCTGGGGTCATTGGGTCTTGTCCCCCACAATGGGGATGAGAGCATATAGCCTGTCCTGGCTGGCGCAGACACGCTGTTCAGTACTTAAACAGGGAAGGCATATGTCATTTAGGGGATAACGTGAGCTACTCCCAATTTCAGTCAGGCCCACATTTTTAAATGGTGCTTATATTTGTGCAGCCCTGGTGTGGTGGGGACAGTACCCCAGGTCTTCATCCAACAATAGTTGCGAGCACTAGGAGCCCCTTGGGGCTTTTAAAACTAAAATACAACTGACATTTGTAAAAATATTACTCTTAGGAGTTGATTTATCTGAGGTCAACCCTAGTAATCTTTCTACTGCACAGGTTCAGTTTCCTGTGCACCTCACGTTGTAAGAATATATATAATCCAATAAAAGTATGATGACTATTATCCATAGTTGAGTTAGAATTATCTTCAGGCCCAACGCTTTGGCCGGTATTTCTGATAATACTGAATATTGTACTCTTATGGATTCATTCCCTAAAATCCTGTCCACTCGATCTTTAAGATCCTCTGATGACAGTTCCTTTGGCCCAACACACAGTCAGAGCAATCCCTTAGCCGTGGTTCTCTTCATCTATAGATCCCCACTCAGATATCTACTCTTCTCTGAGAGTCTACCAATTATTGCCTTCTGCAATAATATCCTTGAATGGAATCTTCACGCTAGATGCTGATAGTCTAACTATTACCAAATCTACAGTCAAACTAATAAGGTTCTTTATTAGTTCTTTCCCAACCATAAACTTGCGTCAATCAGTGAGTATTTTCCAATGTAATACTTGAGTGTTTTACTACTATACTACTTTACTACTGTACTACTACTTTTGAGTGTTTTTTATTATAGTCAATTCTATGAGATTTATAGGGGATTCAGCTGTCTAACCCTCAGTTGACACCTCTTTTGATGAAACGGCAGCCATTGCCATTGAATCACCCTTCCTTGTCTCAGCAGCGATGGTCTTCCTCATCCTGACTAGAATTCTGACATTAGACATCCTTGAGACCTCAAACAAAAGAGTCAGAAATGTATCATTAACATTTTCCTCTCAATCCAAATGAGTCTTCCATAATTGGCTAATAACCAAACAATTCGCTAGTTGCAGGCGGCATCACTCACCTTGCAACTCATTAAACATTCCCAATCAGTTGGTGATGAAACCTGACCAATCCCAATCAGTACACCTGATAGTTAATTACTATCAGATGCCCTTATTTCGTTGGCCACTCCACCCGATGAGGTATTAGGTATTCATCTGGATTGATCCCCAATGGATATGACCAGATAAATATCCTAATATCCCCCAAACGTAGAGTTCCTCCGAAATTTGGGTCAACTGATTTCCAATTCACTTCACCTTAGGGAATTTTTCCCCTAGCGATACCAGGTAATCTAGCAGGTTAGGAATATGGGCAAAAATCCCAACACATTCCCCCTCTTGCCTAGATTTCCAGTGAGAAAAGGACTGGGCATGGAAACACCGCTTTTGGATACCTGGCCAAATACTTCATTGGTTCGAGAGGAGTACTTTGTCAATACTCAATGCTGCTTGGGATGACCTTCAGCATATGGCATTCCTCCTCTTCCTCCTCGCTACTGCCTACTCAGAGCGCGGTCCTCATGACCTCTTGTCATGCCAGGCAATAGATTTACTCATGATGATCTTTTTCCCAGGATCCAGTTTTCCCCCCATCAGGGTATATGACCCTCTGTCATATTCAGGTTTCTCGGTCTGGCGTCCTAAAATTCCTGATTCTCTGCTCATCCTAGACAGGAGATTCTTGCCATCAATATACATCTTGCAGCTTAATTAAGAATACTTACTTATATTCGCCTTCATTATTTCATTTATAACCTCTTGGCTTTAAGTCATTCTTCCCTTGAAAGCTTATTTCATTAATTTTATGAAATTAATTTCCCAAAAGTAGAGCCTAATGGAGTGTAGGGTGCATAATGTCAACTTCTATTAGTCTGACATCCCCCCTCTAGTCCTGCTCATATGTCAAACTTGGAGTCTCGCTACCAACAGCTTCTTAACAGTCTGTCCAATTTGGACCTCTGCCTCTTCCAGCAAATGAGTTGGGATGCTCGGTAGACCCTCTTCTATGGTCCTTCCAGGACTCATACGCCTAGCCTGGTAGAAGCAGCTAGTCCTTCCATCAAGTTACCAGAAATGGTATCCAATCCCATCAAAACCAGGCGTGCCATCATTTTGAATAACTCTCGGCTGACTCTTCCCATACAGTGATCCCCGAGTTGGACTTCAACATCCTTCTGGATTTGGCTCCTTTCACTGAGGCTCCAAGCATCATCATCGATGCTCTGGAGATTATGCCAACTGCTCTAGATCATTTGTTCCTGGCTGGGTCAGATTTGCTCCCTGAGTTCCTCTTCTGACTTGGTCAATTCTACAAACCCGCTGTACTGGTTTCTGAGCTCATAATCAGGAACAGCTTTCATACCGAGCTCCCCTATGCTGAACTTTGTGCGCTCACTGAGGCATTGTCATTAGCGCTGAATCCCTCAGATCTGGACAACCTTCTGGATTGGGATACTGCCACTTATGCTCTCCACTTTTCCAGCCAAGTTCTTCAAAGTTGGTCGATGAAGCTCCCAGCCTCACCTGACTTTTATTGGTCATTCAGCTTCAGCTTCTGCAAAGCCCATAGTCATCATTTACAGGATGCAATCTGTTCGTTACATGACTACCTCTTCTCTAGAGCTTCCCATCGATATCTTCCGTTGATGGTGCTAATTGGGGGTATGATTTGACAACCTCCATTGAGTATTCCTTCTTTGCTGCTGGCTCACATGTCCAGTGTTCTTGATGAGGACCATCGGCAGGCACTCAAGACAAATCTTCTGGCGCCAGTTCCTTATTGGGATTGCTCAGGGTTATTCGCTGATTGCCTCTTCCTTTATTGCTGTTTTCCACCCATCAGGGTTTCATGATTGGTATCTTCTTACAAATCTATTTCTCTTCCCCTAGTCGCGTTTTCTCAGGGCTCAGCGTTAGCTCAACAAATGTGGTTCAAGTAGGACTCACCCTTACAAGTGTCTGATCACATATCAATTTTGATGGACTATTTCTCCCTACTGCGATCCATCCTCCCTCCCCCAAGAGGTGACATAGGCGGAATCATCCCCGCACTGAGGACAATCAATAAGAAAAAAAATTTTATAAAAATATATCAGCTTCTTTTTTCTTATCTACGTTTTTTATATATATATTATTTTTTTTTAATATCTTTTATCAAAAAAATTTTTATGGGACT
>JAKSZP010003234.1:0-52291 GCA_022478985.1 Massospora cicadina
AGTAAGGTCCGAATAACCCTTGTATTTTTTATAAGAAATCGGACGTTACTTTCCGAATAACCCTCGTATAAGAGAATATTATATTTACTTATAAGGAATTGTTAGGAAATGGGTCATGGACATAAAAAAATTGGATATAGATACCTGGCTTTTTAAAAATAACAACTTAAGGTACAAGTTAAGAAAAAGGTTTATGGACATAGGAGCTATCACTATAAGAGACATAAAATCTGAAGAATAGTTATAGTTGTCTTTTGGCAATGTTAAGAAAAAGGATTAATAGGCAAAGAAGCCTTATCTTAGATATTTACTTTGAAAATATATATATATACATATATATAAGCAAATGTGCGCTGCCTCCCCGAGTTCGATTCGGTACTGGAACTTTGGGTAGGGGACAATTATGACTGTGTTGGCGTTGCGCACCAATGCCCCGAACCGAGGTAGCGAATAGCAAAGGCGGTCCATGGAGTTCTGGCCTATCATACGCCGCGCATGGAGGTTTTCCGGATTTTATCCTCCTTTCCCATTCATTCGATTTCCTTAATAGGTGCGGTATCGTCCCCAGGTCGGCCCACCTCGAATAAAATCTACTTAATAAGCAAATGTGTGTCCGTGTGTGTGTGCGCGATGCCCAGCCAAAACTAGAGCATGTAGAGCTCTGAAAATTTGGCTATAGGTGGACGGGAGGGGGTCCGTGTGCACCTCGAAGCCGGATTTTTAATTTTCATAGTAAAATAAAAAGTTTTATATGTCACAAAAAAAACTTTATATGTTTTCAATGGAAATCGGCATATTTTTTTTAGTACTAGATGGTCGGAAATCGGTATATTGTTACGGCTGAGAAGTTTGATATTCGGTTGATTTGTTTAAATGGTTTTGTCAAGCGGTTGGTGGATTTGGGTTGATTAATAAGCTTAACGGATTTAATAAATAAAGCAGTTAGTGATTGGTTGATTCGATAAGTCAATTGGTTTTGGTAGGTGATTGGTAGTTTTGGTTGTTTCAATACATTTAGTTTTGGTTTACGAAGCGTTTGGTGATTGGTTGTTTTTTAATCTAATGGTTTTAGCTAAGTGGTTTAGTGGTTTAGTTAATCGGTAGGTTTAATTGGGTATGGCTGAATGGTTGGTAATTTTATATTGATTCAATATAATTTGATTTTTTTAATATTATCGATAACCATCTACAAATATAAAAAAGAATCGATTAGGATCATCAGGTAAACTTAAAGCCCAAAAACAAATCTGTTCTAAACTGGATATCAACAAGAATTAGACAAACTTTTCTTTATAAAACTATCATTCTGTTTATTTGTTTATACCGGATGCATTATCTCGAGCAAATAGCCAAAAAGCACCAAACTTGGCACAAGTATTCTATAAAGTTTGGGAACGGAATGCTAATATGTAATTATTTAACATAATCATATAGATTTAAATATCAGTTCTATATAAGATCTAGAGCATATATTTCTAATAGTAATTATATAGCAATTTGGCTGGGTATTTTCATATTCATTTAATTCGATTTTTCTCATAGGTTTTTGATAAGAGTTGGTAGTTTTTGGCTGTTGTAAGTTCCGTAATTGGTTTTTGCTGAGTAGTGGTTTATTTTTTGGTTGATTCGATAGGCTCAATAGTTTCAGGTAAGTGATTGATGGTTTAGTTAATTTGGCAGACTTAATTGATTTTAGCTAAGTGGTTGGAGGTTGGAATTTTTAATAGGTTTAATGGTTTCTAAACTTATTGATAGCTATTTACCAATATAAAAACTAAAATAATTTAGAATCTGATTGATTTGATAGGTTTATTTACTTGGCCGAGTAGGTTGATGGTTTTTGGTCGATCGATAGGGTACAGTTTAGCTTTGAGGGTGATTAGTTATTGGTTGATTTGATAAGTTCAGTTAGTTTTAGCTGAGTGGTTGGTGGTTTTGGTTGCTTCGATTGAGCAATTAGATTTGGCCGAGTAGATATTGCTTAACTATATATAAAATCTAAATTAATCAATTCGAATCACCTGAAATTCTATAGACACCGTAGCAAAGCACGGGTAACACCGCTAGTTTAATATAAGTTATAATAGCAAGAACTGCTATATTCTATTACTCTTTAAAGCACTAAAATACTTGGTAAGCTTTATTGGGATTTATCCTCCCTTCCTTTTGATTTCAATTTTCCATTTCCCCAATAATCAGTGTGGTATTGTCCCCAGGTTGGCCCACCTCAAACAAGGAATAATAAATTACTTGTGAAAATATTATTAAAATTCGATCTTACCTTGCTTTTTGAGTAAAAATCTATATAAAAAAGTAAAATATAATATGTAGATTTTATTACATGCAAAGCTGGTGGTTGCAGTTAGTAGAGTATAAATTAAGTGAGATTTTTATACAAGTATTTCAGTTTAATAAAAACATAAACAGAAAAAACTTCTGTATTTTAGACAACTTATTTAAACATTACATTTCCTTTGAGATGCAGGCTACTTATGTCAAGGCGAAATACTAGTATTTAATCTATACTCATAATTAATTGTTTTGTTGGATCTAAATATAATTGAATAGAGTATGGACCCTCTATTACTGCCTCCTGAGTTCGATTCCGGTAATGGAATTTGGGTAAGGGACGATTTTGAAAGTGTTGGTTTTGCGCACCAATGCCCCAAACCGAGATAGCGAATAGCAAAGGCGGTCCATGGAGTTCCTGGCCTATCATACGCCGCGCATGGAGGTTTTCCGGGTTTTATCCTCCTTCCCATTTTTCTTCACTTCCCTAATCGGTGCGGTATCGTCCCCAGGTCGGCCTACCTCGAATAAAAATTAAAAAAAATAAATATAATTGAATGCAAAATGGATAGGGGTTGTAGCTCAATTGGTAGAGCGCCCGCTTTGCATGCGGGAGGCACGGGGATCGAAACCCTGCAGCTCCAACTTTTGCCTTTTTATATCTTACTTTTTCCTCTATTTTTCTTATATATAATCTAGTCATTTCCCAGCTTTCCTTGAGTTTATAATTTACCAGGTTATTCTAAATGACAGGTTTTAATTTTATATTATCGGTAGATGGCTATCAATTAGTTTGGAACCCATTTAACCTATCAAAGTAACTAGCAACTAAACAATTGACAAATCATTTACATTACTAAATCTACCAAAAACTACCAATTACTCGGCCAAAACCAATTGAAGCTATCAAACAAAAACCACCAATTCTCACTCAAAAGCAATTAGACCTATACAGCATAAAAACTACTTACCTTAAATCATTGCACCTATCAAATCAAACAAAATGCCACCAACCACTCTGCCCAAACCAATTAAACTTATAATACAACCAAAAATACCAACCGCTTATTAAAATTAATGAACATATCAGATAGTACCAAAAAAGCTTAGGCAAAATATACCAAATACCATTAAATTCTTATATAATATTTTTAAATATTATATAAACTTTTTATTAATAGTATTATTATTGCCTTAAAAATATCATATGACTCTTCCCAAAATCTATAAAATATTTGTTCCAATTTTATTTTTTAAAAAATTATTAGAGGTATGCCAACAGGGGATGGACAGTAACAATATTCAAAGAGAAAACAAAAATGGAAACCCAGAAAAAATAAAGCCTCCAACCAGGCAGGGAGTGGAGGCCACTAACCCACCATGGCAGAGGAGGAGGAGGGGATGGGTGGAACATCTGCATGCACATCAACCATATAAGGGGAAGCAGCATTGTAGAAGCAGATTGAGGCTGAGAGCAAGGGCGTTGGGGAATCAGCATGGTGGGGGTCAAGGTGTAGTATAAAATGATTGAGATGTGAAATATTGGCCTCAATGATAGCTTCAACTAAATCAGCCAAATGATGTTCAGCCTGAAGGTGGGCATCAGGAAGTAAGGAAAAACTGTCTGTGTTGTTTGGTGAAGGCAGTTTTTGGGTCAAAAGTTGATAGTTCAGCAACATGAAAGGCAGAGGCTTTGCCAACTTTGACTAATTTGTTGATTTTTTATCCCACACATTTTCAGAGAAATCATGGGGGGAGCTAGCTACATTTAGGCCTTTGTAGAATTCTTCAACTGACTTTGCTACTGCAATACATAGTTGGTGACAATGGGGGAGGTCATTGCTGCCAAGGCAAGTTGGTGGTCACTCTGAAAGAAGATAAAATTGGGTCTTGGGGCATAACGTATGGGTGGGATAGGTTTGTCATACTCTGAGGAAAAGATTCTTCCCAGTCATACCCATCTGGGGCTTCCTCACATGATTCATCAACTTTCTTACCAACTATTACACCTAAATTGTCAACCTCATCCAATAGGGCCCATGTATTTTGGTTTACAGAACTAGTGGTGACAGGATTAGGGTGGGTGGTGATAGGCAAATGGGGAGCTGATTGAGGGCAAACAGTGAGCCAGGCCTGATTCTGATTGGTTGGGATGAATTCAGGTGGGTAAACATGGCTGGGGGTTGCAATGTGTGCATATTTCCCACTCTGGCCCAGTGTGCAAGAGTGTTGGGTGGGAGGGGGCAACAAAAACACCAAATTCAGATGCTGCTGACAAGGCTGTAGAGACAGGACCAGATGAAGTGGCATGGGGCAGGACTTTTTAAAATGGTCAAATCCAAAACAGAGGGGACAAGTCTGTTGACCATTGTTGAGATGAGCCCAAAAGAAATGCTCTGGTGCTGCCACAATGTAGCATGTGGGGGGATTTGTTGGGCAATGGCAGAGTAATGTGGGGTGATGATGGCAATAGCACAAGGGGCAGCAAGGCGCTCTGCAATAGAAGGAATGGCAAAGATGTGGTTGGGTTGAGAGCCATAAGTCATAAGCCCCAAAATCAGCTGCTCATATAGAATTTGGGGTGGGAGGTGAGAAGGGAGGTTTGCAAATGATATCACCAATGTGGTGTCAGAAGGGAGTTGAGTATGAGTAGCATGAATTGGGGTATTTTTATAAATCAAAGGAGTCAATGCCACCAATGCAGCATCCTCCTTCATCTAAAATCCAATATCAAAATAGCCCTTAAAAGGGCGGAATTCAATAAAGCCAGCCAGTGCAAAGGCAGTGGTGGCAAGTTTGATAATTTCTTTGTTGGCATATGGAAATAAACGCTCATAGTTAACATGAAGGTAAAATCAAATGTTGGATTGAGAATTGGTGAGAGGATGGGGGTGAGATGGATGGATACACACAATGTGGAGCACTAAGTCCCATGGTGGGAAAAATTGATCAGAAGAATTTAGTGGGCTATTTAAGCCCATTCAAACAAGTTTCCCTGCAAAATGGAAAATGCTAGGTGGTGGAGCACTGCTGTTCTACACTGGGGCAGCAGGTGGCGGATCTGAGGACATCAAATGAGATATTGATACGGCAAGATGCCAATGAAAAAACTTTTATTAAAATCACTTAAAAGTTGTAACAGATCAGGATGCACCTGATCTGTACATTGCCTCAGATCCGGTGGCGTTTGATCCAAATGTGGCTCTAATCCAAAGATCCTCAAACTCAGGGAAGTCAGAGCTGGGAAAATTTGACATCCTGAACCTAAAATGCACCACAGAACGACATCAGGCTAATGCATGGCATGGATGATGATCTGGTGGGAAGCGGAATCTTTGCAAAAGATGTGCTAGATAGTGCTTGAGAGAGCTTAGCCTAGAGAAGCTTATTCCATACTTGCAAAAGTGCTATTTAGGGGAGGATGTTGCGGCCCTGAAGGGCAGTTGCATCTTCTACAAAAAATGGGAAAAATTAAATAAAGGAACATTTGCTTGCTAAATAAGAATATTATTTTACAAAAATTATAAAGAAAATCAGATCAGAATCATGAGCTCAACCAGTGAGCTTGGTGTGGTGTTGGCGTCATTCTTGGCCCTTTCCTGGTCCCAGACCCTGCTGTTGATGTGCAGCGTCATGGGAACAGTGGAGCAAGAATATGTGGCAATGACAAGGCATGGCAGTCAGGTTCAGGGATGGGCTTCTGAAGGTCTGTCCCTAGTATGGTCAGTAACATGGCTCTTACTGCCCAATAAGTTTGTTGCATATTGGTGAAAACCTGCCCATTACATTAGAATCAGCTCAACTACATTTTTGTCAGTTTTGTGGGGCCCCCAAGAAGAGGTGGTGGCTCCAGGAGGGGAGGAATGGTATCACCATGTGTTGACGGTAGTGATGGTGAGTTTCTCATAAACTTTCATAATAAGAGAGGTGGTTTGAGTGTGGGCATGAGTCACGTGAAGATGGAGGAGAGCCATGGAGGATCTACATCTCCAAAAGGCCAGGATTCTTTGCCCATGGTGGCCTTAGAAATGATCCACCAAGTGGTGTTGCGGATTTGTTTTCAGGCGTGGTTGGCTCAAGCAATGGGAGGGGAGACCCCTTTCTCACTGCAGATTGCACAAATTGTGGAGGCACTACCTTTGGACTTGGCTGGGTGGGTGCAGGAGTTGATTGAGGAGCAAGGTCGCCTCCAAGGATCCATACATGAGTGTGTCAATTAGATTGGCTGGGCTGCCTGTATGGATGAGGCGCAGGATGAGGCGTGGTTGGCTTTGCTGACGGTGTGTCAGGGGCGAGAATCAGTTGAAGAATATGTGCGGATTTTTCATCCATTGGTGAAAGCAGAATGAGTCTTGGATTTGCAATCATTGCTAATGTTTTGACAGAGGATGCAAGCAGATATGTTAGCCACCATGGTGGATGCTAAAGTCCAGAGTACGTTGTTGGAAGAAATTGCATTGGAGGTGAAGGTGGAGAAACAATTGCCTTGGCGAAAAACTGGCAGGAGGATTCTATGACTCTGAGAAGGGGCCAGTCGCCCGCAGTGGCTAGCAGAGGTCAAGGAGGTTGGCAGGGGTCACCCAGGAATTCTGGAAATATCCATGGGAGGTCCCACCTGGAAAATGGTGAGGAGTTGGGAAGAACAGGAGGTCAGGGACCTGGGAAGAGTTATAGTCCTAGACCTACCTTACCTGAAAATTTGCAATCTGAGAATGCTTCAAACATTAAATCTACTTCTTTGCTTACCCTTGGTTATTTATTCCAGTGGAGTTATAATTGCACGGTTGAATGGAGAAGGTGTTGACCCTAGTGGATACAGGGGCCAAGGAAAACTATGTGGAGTTCACCTTGGCAGAATGTTGAAGTTGGAAATGAGGAGAGGACCTGAGGTGGTGTTTGCTGATGTTTCAAGGAGAGCTCCATCATGTCATTTAGAGCCTTGGGTAGTTGTTTGGCAGAACTAGTTCTGGTTAAGAGAGGGGTTTTGTGTGATCAGAAATCTGGCCCATCCTGTGGTATTGGGGATGTGATGGTGTCATCACTTCCAGCCCCAGGTTGATTTGCCACAGAAGACAATTACTTAGACTCCACATATTGGGCCTTGGATGAAATGGAAGTTGGAAGTTGGGGGCGATGTTCCAGGTGAACGCAGGAATTTTGGTGGAATACAGGAGGTAGAGTTACCAGCTGAATATAGAAATTTTGTTGGTGTATTTGGTCCTATTGGAAACTCGCCTTTTTCACCTATGGGTTCTTTTTTAGTACTAGATGCACCTATGGGTTCTTTTGCATTTTCATTTCAGTTCAAGGAGGGGTCAGAGCTTCCCAGAGGAAGTCCAGTGTACCCTCATAACAAATGAGCTAAAGAAGCATTGAGGGCCATGTGAAATCTATGTTAGATAAAGGTTTGGTTGGGTTCTCTATGTCTCTGGTTGTGTCTCCTGTTTTACTGGTGCTAAAGGTGAGTGGCGAATTATGCCCATGCATGGATTTCTGACATATGAACACAGTCACTGAGCCTGATACATATCTAATACCTTTTTGAGGATATTCTCCCAATGGTTTCTGAGTGCATTATGTTTACAAAGCTTGACCTTGTGGATGCATTCAATCAGGTATCAGTGAGACCAGAGAATCGCCAAAACAGCATTTAAGTGCCACCCGGGGGTGTATCAGTATTACATGATGACGTTCAGGCTGAGGAATGCTCCATTGGTGTTCCAGCGGATGATTGACCATGTCCTTGGAGGAATGATTGGTTGTTGCTGTACCGCCTATATGGATAATTTTAGTATTTTTGCAGTCCCAAGAGGATCATGTCTGAGATGTCTGAGAAGTTCTGGGGGGCAATTGGCTGGATGGGACTGAGATTGAAATCTTCCAAGTGTGAATTCAATTAAAGTTCAGTAACGTTCCTAGATAACGTGGTTTTCCAGAATTTATTGGAAGTATGTCCAGATAAACTGCATGCAGTGCGGGCATGGAAGGCCCCTATGGATCAGATGGGGGTGTGGAGTTTTTTTGGGAACATTGAACTTCCTTTGTCAGTTTGTGAAGAATCTATCCCAAATGGCCTTAAATCTCACGCGTCTAACACAGGATGTCCCATTCATTTGGGGAAGGAAAGAGGAGCAGGCATTTGAATTATTGAAGAATAAGTTACTTACCACACCTGTATTGGCCCATCTGGACCCTGGGAGGCCATTTGTGGTGGAAACTGAAGCCTCAAATTAGCTGTAGGTGCAGTATTGCTTCAGGAAGGGGAAGATGGGTTGGAACACCCTGTGTGTTAATTTAGCCATAAGATGATCCTCGCAGAAACAAATTACCCAATATATGATAAGGAACTGCTGGTGGTGATAATGGCCTTATGGGAGTGGCAGCACCACCTACTCTATGCCCAGCATCCTTTTGTTATTCAAATGGATCACAAAGCATTGGAATAATATCATGAACCCAGGAAGTTAAACCAGTGGCAGGCCAGATGGCATATGGAGCTGGTCCATTATGACTTCCAGGTGGATTACAGGCCAGGATTGTCAAATGTCCTAGTGGATTGGTTGAGTTGGGATGGGGGCTTTGTGTATAAGAAGGAGGAATTGGAGGGGTTTAATACAGCCACAATGTTCTAACCGGACCAATTTGCAATGATTGAGGATAGGGAAAGTGATTTGGAGGAGGAAGTCTGCTGGAAGCAAGGGAAATTGAATTTGGATGGTGACTGAAAGCCAATATGATGGAGGAATGGCTGCACAAGCACCATGAGGCCTTCATGAAGAGGGGCGGGGTGCTGTAAAAAGTTATGGGTCTTGTTATTATCAGCCAATAACCCCTATAAACTTTTTACTTGCACAAGTTCAGTTCTTGTGCAATTTGTCCGCATTGTATAGTATTTGATATTATTGTTTAATAGTATGAAGTCTATCATACATAGTTGAATGTTATTATTAGATCTTGGGCCAACACCCAGCCAGATTCTAACTTGAAATACTTAAGATGTCTTGATATAGGGATTTGTTCCCTTGTACTGTCCAACCTGATCTTCTCTGAGATTCCTTGGTGAAAGTTTCTCCAGTTTGACACACAGTTGGCAGTAATCCCCTATTGCTTCTCCTTCTTCTCTGGATCCCCGCTCAGATACTTACTCTTTTCCTCAAAGAGTCTCCCAATTATTGCACACAGCAATAATATCCCTGAGAAGAATAGAACAATTGAAAGGTGATAAAGTTTACTACTTAAACTATATACCAGATGAAAACTATAGAATTGTATCACTATAGTACTATATAACTTGTTTTTATTATTGGTGAATTCTAGGGGATTTATAGTGGGAATTTGATCATCTAACCCTCAGTTGACACCTCTTTGATGAAACGGCAGCTGTTGCTGTTGAATCACCCATCCTCATCTCAGCGGCGATGGTCTTCCCCATACTGGCTAGGATTCCGTTGTTGGACATCCTTGAGACCTAAAATGGAAAAAGTTGGAAAACGTGTCCTTAACATTTTCCTCTCAATCCAAGCAAACCAACCATATTTGGCTAGCAACCTGCTAGGTAATGGGACTTGTTACCCATTAAGGCAGGTCACAAACCAACTGATTGATTCACTAGTTGCGGGTCGCATCACTCGCCTCACAACTTACTACTTACATTCCCAATCAGTTGGTGATGAAACCTGACTGATCCCAATCAGTATCCATGATAGTTAATCACTATCAGATGCCCCTATTCGTCAGCAACTCTGCCTGAAAAGATCTTGAGCATTCATCTGGATCAATCCCTGATGGATATGACCAGGCGAATATCTTAAAATCCCCACGATATAGTTACTCCAAATTCAGGGTCAACTGATTTCCAATTCACCTCGCATTAGTGAATTATCCCCTAGTGATTCCTGGTAATCTAGTAGGCTGGGAATATGAGAAAAATCCCAACAGGTGCTATACCACAATTATTGCATGTTGGTGCCCAGCAAATTATTACAACGAGAGGTAATTTGGGCTTCTCATAATCATCTGTTGGCAGGTCACCTGGGAGTGGAGAAGATGGTAGAATTAGTGCAACGGGGGTATTCATGGCTGGGCCTGCATAAGGATGTCAGGAAGTACGTGTGGGAGTGCTTGGTATGCACAAGGGTGAAGCGCTCAAGGAAACTGCCACCAGGTAAGTTAAATTCACTGCTGATACCATATGGCCCATGGAGCTCATTAGTGTTGATTTCATAATGGGTCTCCCAAAGGTGCAGGGGAAGGATGCGGTTATGGTGTTTGTGGATAAATTAACCAAATACACTGAGTTCTTCCCATGCACCAGGAGTTTTTTTGGCAAAGGATGCGGTGAGGATTTTCATTGATGAGGTGATCTCCCAGCATGGCTTACCTGAGGAAATCATTTTGGACTGAGGTTCACAATTTGTTTCAAAATTACGGTTGAGTTTTTGGGGAATTTGGAGATCAGGCCTTGTCAGTCCCTGGTACCATCCTCAATATGATAGACAAAAAGAGAGGGTGAATCAGATACCTGACCAATATCTCTGGTGTTACATGTCCAATTGGCAGATGACTGAGTTTCATGGGTTTAGATAGCCCAGTTCACTTACAACAATCATTCTCAGTCTTCAATGGGAATGTCACCATTTTTTGTGAATCATGGTCTCAATCTCAGATCAAATGGGGGATCCATAGGCGGAGTGTGTCAGGGGGTGGATGAGATGGCACATACCATGTCAGATATTGGGAAGAAGTTATGGGGGAATTTGGAGCAGGTGGTGGCTCAGCAGAAGTGACAGGCATATTGAAAAAAAGCGCTGGATCCAACATTTGAGCTGAGGGACTAGGTATTGGTGGCAGCTAAGAACTACGCTGTCCAAGTTAAGAGTTGTAAGCTGGGACTGAAGTTTTTAGGCTCATACCAGATTGTCCAAGCCATTAATTGGGTTGCCTTTGAATTAAGTTTTTTAATAGGTTCCAATGCCCATCTGGTGATTCATGCTTCCAAATTAAAAGCACTCAAGGGAATAGCCAGATTGTCTGGGACCACTAAAACCTAGGGAAGGTGATGTGCCAGAATATGAGGTGGAATGTATCTTAGATGTAAGATGGGTGAGGGGCTGGCAGCAACTGCTGGTGAAGTGGAAAGACTATCTGGTGGTGGAAGTGATGTGGAAGACGAAGGAGGACTGCACGCAATGCCCAGAGAAGGTCCAGGAGTTCTGGTCTTTACAGGGGTGATGTGATGGATCAGGAGGCACCTGATATGTACATTGCTTCAGATTGGGTGGCATTCGATATAAACATGGCCCTAATCCAAAGAGCCTCAAACTTGGGGATTTCAGAGCTGAGAAAATTTGACATCCTGAACCCAAAATGCATCCACAGAATGACGTCAGGCTTACACATGTCATGGATGATAATCTGGTGGGATGCAGAATCTTTGCAAAAGATGTTCTGGATGGTGCTCAAGAGAGCTTAGCCTAGAGGAGCTTATTTCATACTTGCAAAAGTGCTATTTAGGGGAGGATGTCACGTTCCTGAAGGGCAGTTGCATCTTCTACAAAAAATGGGAAAATTAAATAAAGGAACATTTGCTTGCTAAATAAAAATATTATTTTACAAAAATTATAAAGAAAATCAGATCAGAATCATGAGCTCAAACAGTGAGCTTGGTCTGGCGTTGGTGTTGTTCACAGACCTTTCCTGGTCCCAGACCCTGCTGTTGATGTGCAGCGTTATGGGAATAGTGGTGCGAGAATATGTGGTAATGACAAGGAATGGTGGTCAGGTTTGAGGATGGGCTTCTGAAGGTCTGTCCCTAGTATGGTCAGTAACATGGCTCTTACTGCCCAATTTGTTTGTTGCATATTGGCATGAACCCACCCATTATAAAAGTGAGATCAAGCAGGAGTTTATTTATTTTTTTGTTCATTTGTTCATGAGATAATGTGTCTCATACATACACACACTGATTTTTATGTATCTAGAGATAATAGCTGATAAAAAGTTATCTTTGTAGTTTTATAGATCACAAAGTATGAAATCAATATACTTTAGTAACCAATTAGATAATTGAATCAATCCATAAAAGTATCTACTCTCTACTAATTATAAGTATAAATTTCAAGCTATATTTCTCTTTTTTTAAAAAATTTTTCAGGATTATTAATAATTAATAATATTTCTTGGGAATCTACTTAGCAAAATAATTATATCTATTTGATGTTAGCCACACAAGGTCACCCTCATTTTTTATAGCCTGGCAGGGTGATTCCTGCTTCCACCCTAGTGCAGGTTTTGTTCAATACAAGTTAAAAACCTGTACTGGCTAGAAAATTCTTGGTGTGTTATATTTGTCTCAAGGTGTTGGACATTTTCCATCATGGCTCCAACAAAAGAATGTTTTGGGTCAAATTGGGCCAACATGGGGAAATGTCAGACATTTACAAGTTTTCAATAAGAATGAGGGTGATTTAAATGATATGAGCAATTTTATCAGCTAAAAGACCCTGACTGATCCTTGGTGGAACCCTGCAAATTGGGGCAACACTTCTCCAAATACCAAATGGGCTATTATCTTAAAATCAGGTAATTAGATTCCTCCAACCACATGAGCTATTCTGGGGCATCCATCGAAGGGTTTTCCCCCAGCCACATCTAGTTCCATTACAACACCTAAGCGGGGACCACCCTTTTTATAGGCTTGGCGGAGGTCACCCAATGTGCAATAATTTTAGATAATGGGGATTAGCTAAAATGTATTAAATTGTTACACCACAGGTACGTATTGCCTACCTATAATTCCCTATCCATTGTTCAGCTAAATTGAAGTTAGTTTTCCAAGCGTTTATATGGCTGAACTCACATATTTCCTTAATTTGGACTGTAACAAGATGTCCCAAACTTACCAATGAGTTCCCTTCAACCCTCGATATCATTTTAAATACTGAATGGTCAGATATTGAGAGGTTTCATTTTTTCCTTACCCCTGTGACACTTAATAAAACTATAGAAAAAACCTACAACTTTCTAGTCTTTAGTGTCTATTTCAATTTATTAAATTAAGTGGTTTTAATCTCCTTATTTGTTGAAATTTAGGTTTAACACACCCAAGCGAGCTTCTCCTATCCTAAATCCAACAAGTGGTGCTAACTCAGGGGTAGTACACCAAAATAAATTACCAAAAATGGAGGGTGTTGGGGTGAATAACCCTTGCAACCTCCCTATGCTTCTAAACCCCAGCTAATTGCCCTTGAACAACAACTAGCAAGCGCTTTATCAAGACTTAGAAATTGTAAACACTTCTTTAAATGTCCCTTGAAGGATAAGTTCATCCCTGGTGAGGGTAGTATTGCTTCGTTCTTATACGTTTATGAAGCAGCCATGGAAGGGGTGACTGACCACCAGAAGGTTAAGAACATCCTTCCTCATTTAAGTCTCTTGGCTCAAGAACTGATAATCCCTTATATGGATACTCTACACACCTGGGCCAAGGTTAAAGAAGCTCTTATAGCTGAATTTGGATCCAAACAGTGTATAAATAGGGAGAAACTGGCTTTTAAATTTATTGCGGGGAAGGCTGACCATGGGACAGACACTTCCGAATATGACTCAGGAAAGATAAACTTAGTACCAGGGGAGGCACCCCAGAGAAGCGATGCTATCTCTTGTTGCCAGCGGGAACGCCACTTGTGGGGAAGTGGAGGGAACGTGTGAAGGGGCCATAGCCACTATTGAGCACGTGTGGAGGAAGGGGTCTGATTTGATGAACCAGACTGGGAACCAGGAGGATACCAGCTGTCGGCAACGCGGTGGGAGATATCCAAACATCCATGCTTGAAAGTGGTCCACCAAATGAGACCAGAATCTGTGGACAGCTTCTGGGAGGGTGGGGATGGAGCCAGCGATGGCATCCAAGACAATCGTGTGGATAGTCCACATGGCGATTGCAACCACCAGAGCATGGAGGGAGGGTGGAAGGGGGAGGCCATTGATGAAGCAAACATATCTCTTGACAGACTGAAGGGATGCGTTTGATCCTGGCCTAACAGACGTTGGACTTCGCGCCATATCACTTTAGAGGTGGGGCACTTCTCCAGGCGGTGGAACAGCGTTCCATACTGGCCACACATGACACAGGATGAGTGTAAAGCATTAGAGCGCTCAGCTGTATGATACACCCACCTCAGGCAGCGCCACACATGGGAGCGGACTTGAGGCTGCAACAGAGGATGGTGTACATATTTCCAGATAGTCTTTTGGGTCTCAGTGGAATAAGGGATGTCCATCATGTCCAGGTAGTCCACCCTGGATAGGACTTAGGGTCGAATGAGGATCACGCCATCATGGATGGGTAGCCCCTGTACCTCTTGTGTGAACTGAGGAGAGGGGCGGCCTCTTTGGGTTGTATGTCCACTAATACAAATTCTCCACTCTGCGCTTCACATGGAGAGTAGGATGCGTTTGTAGTGGGTTTTAGTCCCGTGAAGACCTGTGGCCAATGTGTGTGATGCGAGGTATTTCATCAGGGAGTGGGGGTTTGATGGATTGTTGAGGCCCAAGGCTCGGGAGAAGTTGGAGCGGGCTGCGCAGGACCAGTGTTGGGATGGGAGTGTAGGAGCAGTGACAGCCGCGATCCAGGTGCCCAGGATCTTGGCAGCATAGGCTTTGAAGCCAAGCAGGCCCATGCCACCTTGATGATGAGGGCCAAACGTGACCTCTAGCCATACTGGTGGAGGGCGGCCTGACCAAAGCCATCCTTGCAGCAAAGCATACAGGGATTTGAAGAAGCTTGGGGAGAAGGGGATGGCATGGGCTCCGAACCAGACTTTGGATAGGAGCATAGAGTTGGCAAGAACAACCCTGCCAGTGAGGGTAGTAGGGTGGGCTCTGAGAGAGGCGATTCGCTTCGTCACGTTGTCCAGTATATGGCACTCCATTACTGCTGACGCATATCCGCCTGCCTCCATCCACACGCCCAGATGGCGCACTGGTCCTATGGTAGGACGTGGCACGAAGGGGAGCACCAGTGGAGCGGTGTGTGTTGAGTTAGTAAGGCGTGGACGTGGGCGAGCAGGTGGGCTGGGTTGGGAACTACTTGCTGGGGCCCAGCAGTTCTGAAACCGACCAAGGAGGATGATTTCGGTTTTGGAGGCGTTCAGTGCCACGTTGCTTACCTGGGAATATTCCTGGATGAGGGCTTCAAGCGCGCGTGCATCTTTGTTATTAGACACCCCCACCACGCAATCATCTGCAAATGCCATCATCTTGACTGGGGTTTGGCCTGGCACATGGGCCCCAGTGAGGTGGGCATTCACATTTCACAGTAGTGGGTCAAGGCTGAAGTTGTATAAGAGTGGGCTGAGGGGGTCCCCTTGTCGCAAGCCCCTTTGAGGGTGGACTACTTCCATTAGGAAGCCAGGGCCATGCACTGCCATTGTTGCAGATTCCGTGAGCAGCATCACCCAGTTTATGAATCGGGGGGGTAGGCAGAATTGATGGAGGCAGGCCCTAAGGTATTCCCAGTTTACTCTATCATAGGCCTTTTGTTGGTCCAAGATTACAAGTGCCCCAGAGGCTGTGGACTGACATACATTAGCCACTGAGTGCACGTTATCCCAAATTGACCTTCTGGGGATGAAACTGAATTGTTCTGGGGAGATAGTGGCAGATGCTACAGTCTCTAAACGGTTAGCCATGATTTTTGTTAAAATTTTGGTGTCAGTGTTTGTTAGAGAAATGGGGCGCCAGTTGGCTAAGTCAAGCTTATCCCCTTTCTTGAAGAGTGTGACAGTAAAGGCCTCATGTCCTCCTGGTAGGAGGCGCATTTCCAACAGGCTTTGGTTGAGTGAGGCTAGCAGCAATGGGGATATATATTTAAAATATTTTTGTAGAACTCATATGGAATGCCATCTGGGCCTGGGCATTTTCAGTTTGGCACACCGCAAATGGCTGTCCATAATTCATTTGGAGTAATTAAATTCATTATTACTGGGTATTGGAAAATGGTGTGGATATGAGCTCGGTCAAGAAATTTCGCCATTTTGGCTGGCTGAATTGGTTCAGCTCAGTATAACTCGGAGTAATATTTTTACATTTCGATTGCCACTTCAGCCAGTGTGTCCATAATGGAATTATCTGATCTTTGCACCTGTGTGCAGGCCACGCTCTGTCATGGTGCGAAATTTTTTAAAGAAGTATGCAGTGCACTTGTCGCCTTTAGTGATACATGTGGCCCTGTATTGTACACAAACCTGATGTTTGTGTTGCCTTTTGAGTGCGTTGAGGTGGGCGGCTGCCTCCGCCCACTTCCGGCCCCATGCAGGGCTGTATCCTGTGGTTGGAATGTTGGACTCCAAGTGGGCCAATTCTGCCAGCACGTGCGAGATAACCGCTGATGTGGCTCGTGAGCATCTGGAGGAGAGATGGCTTTAGTGGCAGATGGTGTCCTCTTTGAAAGTTGCCCATGTGGAAATGGGGTCCGCGCAAAATGGTGCAACAAACAATTTCGCCAAAGTTGCCTCTTCCACCCACATGGAAAATCCTGGCGACGCGAGCTCGGGGGGAGGCGGATTTTGCACCAATGTGGGGCCTTTGCAACTGTGACGGGTAAGTGGTATGTTATTGAGACCAGTCAGTGGTTGGAGAATTCCATTTTTGCTGTTTTGAAGTGGGAGATGTGGGGTTGGAATTTCGCTGGCGTTAGAATAAGGTCAATGCGGGCCATGGACCTTAATTGGTCGTTGTGGATGTGGGGATGCATCATGTTTTCGAGCAATGGGGCATGTCATGGCAGCACATCCATTAACCCAAGGATGGCTTTTAGAATGCATAGTTCTACATGACCCTGTGGGGCGTGGGGTGAGGGTGGCCACCGGTCCATTGGTGAGGTTAGCCAACAGTTCATGTTACCAACTAGGAAAGAATTGGGGGTAGTGGGAGGGATTTGACCGACAAAAAATTCCCAATGTTTGTGTGCACCGTTTGGGGCATAGATGTTGATGATTGTGTGCGCAACATCAGCCCACAAGAAGGTGATAATGAGCACTCAGCCATTTAGGAATATTTCTGAGGATGTGAATTTGAAAAAATTATTTTTCCAAATTAGCACCCCACAGTGCTTTTACCAAAAGGATAGGGATGGGAGGAGCATTGTTTTCCAAGCTTCCTCAGAACCTCGTGGACAGTGGGACTCCTGGATGGCCAGGATATCTACAGGTAAATTGTGTTGTAAAAAACTCAGTTTCCTAGCCCAGGACAGGGAGGCTTTGAGTCCGGCGATATTCAGCATCCCTAGAGTGAAGGTTTCCCCCATCGCACCTTAGGTGCAAGGGGGTGGGCCCCTGGGCCCACCAGCCTCTTCAAGGTCCCCACGGGCTTTCACAGCAGCGCAGGTGTTAGCAGCAACGCTATTGAGGTTTTTGTTAATTTTTGTGGAAAGAGTTGCATTAGCTTTGGCCTTTGCTTTTTGTTTTCCCGACGTCGGACGAATTTTTTGTGGTGCAGATAAGTTCAGTGCACCATCGAGTGGGGCAAATTTTTTTTTTCAGTTGGGATAGGTCCCAAGTCAGTTTTGACTGGAGCTTGGGTGCAGCGATTGGATGAGATCAAATCTCCCATCAGATCCTCAGATTGAGTGGCCCACTTGGCATGGGCCTCCCAATTTGATTGGGTGATGGATTCCTGAGTTGCTTCTGCCGCAAAGGTCTCCATGTCCTCCTGGTGTTGTGAGTGTGGGATGGTGGTGGTGGCCTTGGCCGCTTCCTTGGCTGTGGCCCTATGGGCCTGCTTAGCCTTCTTCCACTCCTGCGGGGAGATGGGCTTTACCAATAGGTAGCAGCCTTGTGCTCCCCATGGGAAAGCCTCCTTGGTGCTTGTGGTTGGTTTGTAGTGCGCCTCTCCACTGGCCATGGCTGCCGAGGGGTGCTCTTGGAATGTGACGCCCTCCTTGATGGGGCATGCGTGTGACTTATGGCTGAACGTGTCACAGTGGGTGCAAATGGGGGGCGCGCTGTCCACAGTTACCCGGAATGGGTGGGTGGTATGCCCTGTGATATCAATAAAGGTGGAGTGCGGGATCTGGGTTAGGTCCTTCACAATATCCTCAGTTGGGGTCAGAACTGCGATGGCTTTGCCAGTGCACAGGTGTGGCATCAGCATGAAACATTGCATTTTGAAAGATTGTACTTTGCCATATATGGCGAGACCATCTTTCAGGTGTTGCTCCAAAATGTCACGTTTTACCGTAGTAGGCAAGAAGTCAAACGTGAGGAAAATTTGGTCTGATTTTGTCCATCTGGTGCGTTTGGTTTCAATGACCCATTGCCCTTCGGGGAGGTCAATCACTATGCGCACCACTGCAGCCTCATCTGCTGCTATTTTGTTTTTGAAACCTAGGTCCAGCCAACCATGCGACATGGAGTGAGGTGCAATGTACACCGCGGTCGGGAAAATTTTGTGTACATCTTCACAAAATTTTTCCCATAAGGCCGTTTTTTGGATGTCCAGATACACACAGACTCCAAATTCCACCGATGAAAGTGGCTGGGAGTGTGGCGTGTTGATGTACTGGTTGCATCATGCTTGCCACACAAGTATCTCTGGGGAAATTGTGACCGCCAGTTTTTTGAGATTTTTTTCTATTCCACCAGATTCTCCGGGGTGTTTTTGAACGTTAGAGGCCGCGGGCCTTCCGCCTGCTCCTCTTGCCTTGCTTGCCCAACTGCTCCCAGACATGGGCGCAGAATAATCTCCTCTGTGAGATTATCAAACTTGATTTAGTCTTGGTTTGAATAGGTTGCAAAAGTGTTTGCAACGAGAAAGAAAAGTTGAGAAACTGGCTTTTATGTGCTTAAATATGTAAGAAGGTGAATGGATCATTGCCTTTGCTGAGCGATTCTATCTTATTGCTCAGAGGTTATCAGCATCTAACATGCTAAACCTGTATGATGCCATCGCAGTTATGTTATCTGGGTTAGCTTCCCAACTTTCTTTAGATTGGCATATCATTTTCCTAAACCAAACTTTTAAACATGTCCGTGACATAAAAGAGGCCTTGTTAAATGTTGCTGATTTGTATACCTGTGCAATAACCAACGAAGCTGTGATTAGCCCCCATGTTTGGACTATTGAGGAGTGCTCAACTGAAACCCAAACGGAAGAGGCTATGTTGACCTCTATGCAGATTACTACTATGAGCCCAGAACCTGTGGTGCAGCTCAAACGTGATCTTTCTCTGCCAGCCAACCTGAGGTACTCAATCCAGTAAATCAGAGTGCATCCTCGTCCATGGGGCGACGCTTACAGCCCTCACCTTGCCACCACAATCAGCTTGTGCCATCTATCAAACATCTTCAAGTGGTTCAAAAGCCTGCTAATAAGCCTAAACCCCTTTCTAAGGTGACATTAACCCCCATTAACAATGGGTTTAATGAGCAGGTCGCTAAAACTAAACCATCTGTCTCCCCTAGGCTCACAGCCACTGATCAACCCAAAGCTGTCAGAGTTAAAGCATCCACTTCTATGATGCCATCTCCTTCAGCCACCTCTAATCAAAAACCTGTAGCTATGAGAAAACCCAAACCTCCCTCTTTGGTGACAGTTTCTCCCAACAACCTTGGGATCAATGAGAGGGATGCTCAAGCTAAGCCGCCTGCTCCTCTAAGGATCATCACTGTGGATGGGCCCCAGTTATCAAAGTTATGGCCTCCACCCCCAACTGCTCTTCTAGCATTCATCCAATGTATGTGGACAACCCTTTGGATGGCAAGTCTGAAGGGGTTGTTAGGACTTTGGCTATTATGTTTTAGGAGCCCTTGTTGAAGTAAGTATACCGGATCAGCTGAACCCTAAAGGAGTAGATAAAGCCCTGATCCCTCAAGAAACCCACCTTAATCAAGTGCTGGGGTGCCCTGAGGTTATTGAAACCTCTAGTGATGCTGACCAGGTTATTGCTTTTCAGATCCGACCAATTAATTATGTTCACAATCTACAGTCCATTAAAGATAACTACCCTGATACAGTGAAAAAGCTTGCCTCTACTCTCCTTCCTAAGGAAGTATCAGCTCTCCCCCTAACTTTGGTGGGACCATAACTAAGGTAGAGGTTGTTATTTAAAAAGTCCAGTTTAAAGATATCTTAGAAACTGGATCTCCTGTGAACGTTCTCTCTTCCAAGCTGATCAAGAAGATTAGCTGGCTCATGATATTGAATGTACGCAGAAGTTTGGAACCGCAGGTCCCAACAACACCCGTGCTATTGCAGCCTACTCTTCTTTGTCTATTCGGATTGGAAAGCTCATATTGTCAGCTCCAACTGTGGCCTTGGATAATAACGCTTACAATATGCTTATTGGCACACAGTTTATGATTGAGTATGACGGTATAATCAACATGAAACAGGGTTATCTCTCTCTACTTGGTTATGAAGTTCCTCTACTCTTCACCAATGAAGAACTCATAAAAAAGAATACTGCTGCTTAGTTGAATACCCATCCTCTGCTTTACCTTTATTCTACATGACCTCTGGATGTAACACAAAAAGTTTACCCAAATCGGTGGACGCCTCAGAGGGCATTCCCTTTTATGCTTCAGAGGAAACAGTAATCAAGGCTGGTGAAAAACGGGTGTTTGCTACCAAAATTACTTTACAGACCCTCGAGCCTATCTGCTGCACAAAAAGCATTGATGGAGTAAGCTCTTTAGAACCCCAGGTATTGCCAGGTATACTAGACTACAACTATCAACAACTTATTAACATCCTATTGGGGAACCTTACTAATAAACCCATTATTGTCAAAAAACATCAAGAGATAGGAAAAGGTCTGCAAATTCCCTTTAATGAGATTAACAATGTCCACTTTATTGGGTCAATGTTGGATATGGTTTTCCCACTGACAAGATGGTGTGTACTCTGCCTAACGTCCACATCTCAGATGACCTAATCCCAGATGAGCTTAAACAAGTTCATTCTCTACTGGATACATATAGTGATGTTTTCTCCAGACTGACACGGATTATGGGCATATGAAGGGGTGGAGCCACTCCATTGATGTTGGTGATGCCCGAGATATTTGATCTAAACCTTACTGTAAGTCCAAGATTGAAGAGCAACAAATGAGGGTTGAACTCAAGAAGCTGTTAGACACTGGGTTATTAGTACCATCTCTAAAGCCCCTGGGCGTCTCCTCTCTTGTTAATCAAAAAGAAGAATGGAGGTCATCAGGTAGTGATGGACTACCATAAACTAAAGAAAATCACTAAAAAACAGCTATCCTATCCCCAGCATAGATGATGCCCTTGCACAACTCTCCAGCTCAAAATACTTCTCAGCCATGGACTTGGCCAGAGGATATTGGCAAAAGGACCTCTCTCCCCAATATCAGGAGAAATGCGCTCTTAAACACAACAAAGCTTATTTCAACCTACCCGCTTACCCCAAGGGCTGTGCAATGCGCCGGCATCCTTCCAACGTGCAATGAATCACATTCTGCAGGACCTCAAGCAAAGCTGTGTTATTGTCTATCTTGATGACATCGCCATCTTTTTTTGCAACGTTCACTGATCATCTCGCTCATCTAAAGGAAGTCTTCCAAAGCCTGTGGGCTTCTAACATCAAGTTGAATGTGTAGTAATGAACTTTCTTCTAAAAGAAGCTCGTTTATTAGGTCATTCTATCTCCAATGAAAGGATTCAGCCATTACAAGGTAAAGTTGAAGTTATCTTTAAAATTCCTGCCCCTAAGAACCTCTGAAATATATAGATATTTCTGGGTATGATGGGGTACTACCATCAGTTTATCCACAAGTTCGCCCAGCTCAGTGAGCCTCTCGTTCAACTATTGACTAAAAACACCCATTTTTATTGAGGGTACAGAACGAGAAGCTGATTTTAAACGTTGAAGCAACTGTTACAACAACGTCCTATCCTACGGCACCCAGATTATAATAAACCTTTTATCTTGTTTACTGATGCTTTGGACTACTCCTTTGGGCCATCTAAGCCCAACTGGATGAAAATGATGTAGATCATCCTGTATCCTATTTCAGTAAGATGCTATCAAAGGCGTAACGCAACTACAGCGTCATCAAGAAGGAGTGCCTTGCTGTTTTGTTAGCTGTAAAACATTACCGTCCTTTCTTGTGTGGCACTACTTTCACTGTGTTTACCAACCACACTTCCCTGAAATGGTTACAGAATATGAAGGATCCTACTGGACGGTTAGCACGATGGGCTTTAAAGCTCTAGCACTATGACATGAAGATTGAACACCGTGCTGGAACCTGTCACATGAATGTTGATGGGTTAACTCGTCTGCCCATTCTGCATTTGGATAATATTGAGGTGGAGAAGTTACATAATCTCTTAATGACCCCTGATGACTGGGAGGATGAGGATGAGCCTGTAAAGAAGATGTTAGCCTGGCACTCCTGCAACACCAAAGTGGATAACAGGAAATTGTATAAGCAGGTGGGGGCAAAGTTGTTGCCTTATCTACAGTCCTCAGAACATGTACCTGTTATTATGGGAGCCCACTCTAACCTAGGTAATGGGGGAGTGAAGAAAACCTGAGTGGATTAAGAGAGGTACTATTGGGAAGAATCATGGAAGCTATTGTCGAAGTCTTGGATGCCTGCCTTGCATGTAAGAAGCAATCCAGTTTCAAGACCAAATACCAATATCACCCACTACCCTTCAACAACCATTCCACACCATTAGTATAGATGTAGTAGGTCACCTCCCAAAGACTACCAATGGGAATAAATTTATCCTAATAGGTATTAACCAATTTACTAAGTGGGTTGAAGCCGTGGCCATCCCTGCCCAGATGGCCAAGGCCACTACAACATTTTTACATCAAAATATTTTCACTCGCCATGGTTGTCCCCAAGTACTACTCTGAGATAATGGTAAGAACTTCACCTCCAGAGTTTCAAGATCCTGGATATGTCTATGGGGACCCAAAAACTCTTCTCAGCCCCATATAATCACTCTACCAATGGAACTTTGGAGAGAGCCAATGGAACCTTGGTTTTCATCCTGCGTAAAATGGCCTCCTATGATCCACTTCACTGGGATCAATTCCTACCCAGTGCTCTTATGGCATACTGGATTGGTTATCACTGTATCCTGAGAAATGTTCTCATTTCATGTTCTGTATGGGCGGGAACCAGGGATGCACACCCTTTTAGCCAAAGAGGTTTTCTCCTATAAAGTTGAGGAACCTGAAAAAGACATGAGAAGATTGGCTCAATGTATCATTCAGCTTCAATCAGAGGCCATGACAAACTTATAAAAAAAGGTTACAAAAGAGGGACAAGCGGCCAATGAGTTTTGGGCTACCCTACCTTTATTTAAAGTTTCTAACTTGGTCCTATATTACCATAACCGCATCACAACCAGAGGTAGCAAGCTTGGATATATTTGGGAGGGTCTTTTCACTGTCACCTACAAGAGAGGTGACGAGTATTCTATATAATCGTTGGCTACCAGTAACACCATAAATTGGGTACATGGCCACTTCCTACAGCCCTATTATCCCCCAAAATTATTGAGGGGGTGATGTCAGACATTGCCCTCACAGCTCCAAGAAAAGAATGTTTTGGGTTGAAATGGGCTGATGCAGGGAAATGTCAGACTTTTACAAGTTTTCAATAATAATGAGGGTGATTTAAATGATATGAACGATTTTATCAGCCAAAAGACCCTGACTGATTCTTGTGGAACCCTGCAAATCAGGGAAAAACTTTTCCAAATAACAAATGGGCTATTATCTCAAAATCAAGTAACTGGATTCCTCCAACCATGCAGGCTATTCTGATGAATCCATTGAAGGTTCTCCTCTAGCCACATCTAGTAACATTACAACGCCTAAGTGGGGACCCCCCTTTTTTTATAGGCTTGGCGGAGGTCCCCCAAGGTGCTATAATTTTAGCTAATGAGGATTGGCTACTTTATATTGAATTGTTACCCCACAGGTACGTATTGACTACCACTAATTCCCCATCCATTGTTTAGCTAAATTGAAGCAAGTTTTTGAGCTTTGATAGGCTGAACTCGCATATTTCCTTATTTGGATTATAACATACCATCCCAAACTTACCAATAAATTCCCTTTGACCTTCAATACCATTTTAAATACTGAATGGTCAGATATTGAGAGGTTTCATTTTTTCCTTACTCCTGTGACACTTAAACAAACTATAAAAACCTATAACTTTCTAGTTTTTAGTGTCTATTTAATTTATTAAATTAAGGGTAATAATTCCCTTATTTGATGATATTTAGGTTTTAATGCACCCAAGCGAGCTTCTCCTATCATAAAT
Organism: Massospora cicadina; assembly: GCA_022478985.1. Classification (NCBI taxonomy): domain Eukaryota; kingdom Fungi; phylum Entomophthoromycota; class Entomophthoromycetes; order Entomophthorales; family Entomophthoraceae; genus Massospora; species Massospora cicadina. The sequence goes on from JAKSZP010003234.1 coordinate 24,605, forward strand.
CCAACACAAGGTAATCCACCTCAAATACTTTTTTATTTGATGTTAGCCAATTTGGGTACAATAACCACTCACTTATGAGACAAAATGAGAAATCAAAAATCATAGGAAAAGAAGGATAAATCCCAATAAACCTCCATGTGTGGCATTCTGATAGGCCTGAAACTCCATGAAACACATTGTTATTTGCTATCTTGGTTTGGGGCGTTGATGCTAATGTCTACATAGTCATATATTGTACTCTGTCTAAGTTCATCTACCATGATCAAAATGGTAGGCAATGTTCATTCAGTCTGTGCTCTACCACTGAGGCACCCTCCCCTAGAGAAAAATCTGTGCAAATTTGTACAAAAACTCTCATTTATTTATTGATTAACCATTTTGGCACTAAAACTCTTTTTATCTAGTATATGACTATTGGTATGTATTTTTATACTATAATAAAATCTTTCTTAAATTACAGTTTACTAGGGATAAATATATTAAAGTCAAATTGATAAGATAAAGTATTTAAAAGATGGACAAGATGATGATAATATGTATAAAACTTAACTATTGTTATTTAGATTAATAAAATTCAAGTTTTGGGTAAATAAACTTTAGTATTGAACAATATTACATATATTGCATATGATTCTTTTACTAATCATGTAGACTTAGGTTTTTATTATTTAAATATATAAGCTTAGTATCTGGATATTATATAACTTATTTAAGATATGATTATGTACTCAAGAATAAAGTAGTATGCTATAGAACTAACCATAGATTTTAGGTCTGTAAACTATATATAATTTTCGTGCTATGCCTAGTATTTTAACATATTTTATAAAAAAATAAAATTAGTTATATGTATTTAATAATATATGGAATCCAGTAATAAATTAATTTTCAGTAAAGTTGAGAATAATTATAAGATATATACTACAAATTATATTATGAATATATTAAAGCAAGTACATAATCATAAAAGAGTATAGGGTATATTAGTTGGTCAAACAACATAACAACTTATTTTTTACCTTAAAATGTATATTAAGGCTTTTCAATATCTTTAGTTTATACATCGATGAATCCCCCCTTGGGTTGGGACCATCTAGTACTAAAAAAATATCTTTAGTTTATAGTTATAAAGTTCCTTTGCCTCTAAATTTATAACCAGAAAGACAAAATAAAATATAAAATTATGTATTATGTATCCATGGTCTATACAAAAACCATGTAAAGATAGATATATGGTTTCAGCTATTAAAATATACAAAAAATTTGCTAAGTTGTTTATCTCTTCACTCCCTATTATATCTTGTTTGCCACCCTCCTTAGTTTTATCAATATTATATTTTATTTGAGGTGGGCTGACCTGATGAAAATACCACACCAATTAGGGAAGTGAAGAAAATGGGAAAGGAGGATAAAACCCAGAAAACCTCCATGCGCGGCGTATAATAGGCCAGGAACTCCATGGACTGCCTTTGCTATTTGCTATCTCAGTTTGGGGCATTGGTGCGCAAAACCAACACAGTCAAAATCATCCCCTACCCAAAGTCCATTACCAGAATCAAACTTGGGAGGCAGTGGTAGAGGATCCATACTATACCACTGGGGTATCCTCCCTTATTTTATATTTAACTGAGGCAAGCTGACCAGGGGATGGGCATTACCAAGTATGTGTGGGAACAAAAAAAGGGGGAATCGAAGGTAGATCAAATTGGGCACCCTGGGGTACTCAGGTTACCCCTGTTGCCAGCGGGACTGCCAGGTATGGGGGTTGGTGTGCTACTCCAAGGGGGTTTCCCCTGCTATGGAGCAGGTGTGAAGGAAGGGGTCTGTGTGGAGGAACCAGAGTGGGAACCACAATTCTATGAGCGCCTGTTGCCTTGGCCTCATATATCCATAGAGCCAGGCTTGGAAGTGCTCCAATAAGTGGACGTGGAACCTGTTGATAACCCCATGGATGGTTGGGACCATGTCCTTGAACGCATCTAAGGCAATGGTGTGGATTGTCCACATTGCAAAGGGTATCACTAGGGAGCAGAGGGTAGATGGGATTAGTGATTTGATCTGGAGCACAAGGAGGCTCTTTGAGATAGAAAATTCTTGCTCGTTTTGGAGCTTAAGCAGGCGCACGACTTCCCGCCATATGACTTTGGTTGGGGGGCATGTTTCTGGGCAGTGGTATAGGGAGCCCTCCCCTCCACATACTGCGCAGGTTGCGTGGAGGGAATTGGAGCAGTCTGCCATCCTATAGGTCCTTCTCAGACAGCGCCAGGCGTTGGCTCTTACCCTTGGCTGTTGGAGTGGGTCGTGCGTCATTTTCCACACTGCCTTCTGTGTGGTTAAGTCATAGGGAATGGCCAACACATCTAGGTATTCGATTTTAGCAATGGTTGGGGTCGTAGCAAGCATGTCTCTCTGGGGGTGGTTTTCTGGATTTCTTAATTTGAAGTGGGGGCTGGGTCATCCTCTTCCCTGCACAGTGCCAGTGTTCTCTATGGTCCACCCCATGCGTCAGATGGCTCAGAGGATGCATTTGAAGTGAGGGGGGTTCCATGTGGGCCCGTTGCAGTAGGGTGTTTATCAAGGTATGATAATAGTCTGGGTGGGATATTTGGGTTAGTTAATTTAAGCGCCTGTGCAAAGGGGGTACCCTCCCTTAGTTTTATTAATCTTAATGTTAACTTTATTAATAGTTTTTAGAATTAAGTTTTTTTAATATATACACCATTTATAAAGTACTATATTGATTTTTAAAAATTGAAAAGATAAGCAACTTCTAAATATATGTAGCAAATTATAAGGATAAAATTAATATAGATAGTGCATTTTTTATCGCTGACAGGGAACTTTTAATAATTAATCACTATATTTATAGCTGATATCAAACTAAAAATTATATAATTTTGTTGTTTTGTCATAGATTACTAAGTAATAATGATGATAATGATCTTCATATAGATGTAAACAACTTTATCCCAAATTATACTTTATGTAATATATATAAGGTGCATAAACTCTAGCCATGATCATCAAACTGGACTGAGAAGTAAACTTATATAAGAAAAAAGCTTTAACTCTCAGAGAGAAGCCTCAAAAAATAGGACTTGTGCCACCATCTTAATGAGCGTTGTGTAGTTGCTCTTCTTTCTCTAGCCACAAAAATATTCCCAAAACCCACTTGCTCAAATGTAATGATTGGTCCTCAAAAGAACCCAATTGTCAAGTCAGCAAGTAATTTAGCTGAAAGAGAGTTTCCAAAATAAAAGGATGAGATAGGTAAGTGGTATTTCTGATAGCTGCTTTTGGGTAATTGGTGGTTGCATGTCCGCCTGGCCAAGGTGCAGAGGAGCCAATTTTAATCCAGCCAGCCTTTGTTGCCATGGGTGGAGTATCATGAATGTTCATTAGTTAGTAACTCTGATAGGCCAAACATCAGGATAAAGTTCAGTGGGGTTTTAATATAAAACCCAGCCTCTAGTTACCTAATTACCCTGAGGAGCATCTCACGGCTTCCTTGGTTTCTAACACCAGGTTGAGGTACATATGGGATTTATAAACTTTTAAATAGCATTTTGTCACCTAAAAGCTGATGGGATTTTCCCCCACCTTTCCAGCTTTCTTGGTTATCTGCTGGGTCGCTGGGGATAAGTCCCACTAGCAAATGAAACGTATATTGGTTAGCCTTAATTTTAGGTTAATAATATCCAGGGATTTCTTGGGTAATTTGCTGGATCAGATCTGTTAGGGGTCAATCCAAGTGAATGATTAAGATCTCATTGGGAAGAGTTGCCAACCAAAATTGGGGCATCTGATAGTGATTAACTATCAGGTGTACCTATTGGGATCAGTAAGGTTTCATCATCAACCGATTGGAAATGTATTTAGCAGTTGTGAGGAAAATGATGCCATATGCAACTAGCAAGTAGTCAGTTGGTTTGCGACCTGCCATAATGGGTAAAGAGTCCCATTACCTAAGCAGGTCACTAGCCAAATGTGTTTGTTTTCTGTGATCAAGCTAGAATCTTTAGGAACACGTTTTCTAGATCTTTCCATTTCAGTCTTAAAGATGTCCAATGGAGAAATCCATAACCTGATGGAGAAGAGCATAGCTTTTAGAGATGTTGTAGGGAAGTTCAACAGCAATGGCTGCCATTTCATGACTGAGGAGCCAACTGAGCAGTTGTGTGCCAAATTCCCTCTATAAATTCCCTAGCATTTCATATTAATAAAAAGATTTTTCCTACTAGGAAATAAACTCTATTATTTTTCAATTAATTATTGTTGTGGTATGCAGTAATTGTGGACTATTTTGTGTGTATAAAGAAAAAGGATAAGATATCCTTAGAAGAGAAGCAGACCTTAGAATTGAATCTCCACAGACTCAGTGTGACGAGAAGAAAGGGTGGGAACCTCTGAATCATAGAGTGGAGTAAGTTTAGCTGGAACAGGAAGAAGTCCTTATAGTTGAAATAATCAGTATTTTGTGGATTATTACAAGTCTAGCGTTGGAATATATTGGGCTTATCTATTCAACTATGGATAATAGTCATCATATTATTACTCACATATCAATTATTATCAAGCAATGCAAATTGTGCACATACCAAACATGTGCAGTTAACTTCTAGGAACTATCAGTTAAACCAGCTCTTAACAAAATGAGGAATAAGCCCAGTTTTTAACAGAGGCCTTAGTGATCATGAAAATTCTTTGGAAAAATGTTGGGCCCAGGCATCAATGCTGAGTGTTTTCCAGGTGCTCATCATCCAATTTTTAAAATCTCTAGAACTTATACTTAACCAAACATAATTTAGGTAAGTATATTGGTGCATTTTAATTTTTCTAATATATGAATTAGTGATAAAGCAGAGAATACTAAATTAGGCATGATAAAATTGCTGCACAATTTTTATAAACTGTGGAAATAAAATTATTGAATATATTAGGCGTGAAAGCCTAAATATTCTGAGTCTTTCTAAATGGGTGAAGGGTCCTGTCAGAATTCATGATGACGTATGTAATGATTATGATATGACAGGATATTGAGCCCTAAGTCATTATGGTAAAATGGGTAGAATCTACCAAACATGATTGGGAGTTATGATTACTTGAAGCCTTGAGATGAGGCGATATTGGGATATGACATATTATTTTTGGATCGCCTACAAATAATGCAATAAGGTGATGTCAACATTTGACAAATATCAGGCAGATTGCTTCAAACTAAGGTGATATAGAACTTAATGATACCATACTCTTCCAGAGTCAATGAGAATATGGCGGAACCAAATAGCTAATCTAGGGGAACGGTATTGTATGAAGTTGCTGACATATAAGTGAGATGGGGCGATTGAAAGAAGAGGATTGTAAGTAGAAGAGAGTGAGTGGACCAGGAAGGATTCACTAAAAATAATAAAGATAAAATAAAGAAGTGTTGTCAGAGCAAATGCTCCATATTTATCAAAACTTTATTACATTAATTTGAGGATGACAATATTCATATTGTCAGTCCTATTTCTCAGTGGGCATAACCCTATGCGAAAACCCTACATAGTATCTCAAATATACTGCTGAAATTATAACAGTGGTGCTCATTACAGGGGGCCCATTGATCAATCACAAAAACTAAAAATTTTCCTCAGTCGCCAGCCATGTTGCATCAAGCTTGCTTTGACAAGAAATCTTCACAACATGCTGCACCAGTTGAATATGCAGAACTCAAGCTTGCCTTAGACGCTATGCTCAAATAGAAGAAGGAGCTTCTGCAGGAGGTTTTTATTGGCAAGCTGCCTCCATTTGATTGAGATGGGAATATTCATGGGTTATTTAAGTGATCTGAGTTTACAATGGAAGGAGCATTGTATCGGTGTAAAGCAAAACTGTTAATATCCACATTGGATGGTGGGATGCCAATCAAGTCACCTGCTATCTTACAAACAGTTCTGTTACATATCAAGTGGTAAAGGATACTTTGCTGCTGTTGTTAGGAGGAACCGCAAGAATGTTGCGGCGAAAGGTTTTCTTGACCATAGGGTTTCAGTGTAACGAGACCCTTATCACAATTACCAATTGATTTATGGCAGAGGCTCATTTGTTAACTGAGGCAGGGACTTTAACCAAATCTGACATGTGCATTGTAATGACCTCCGCGGTGAAGCCAGACCATTAGCTTTACAATGTCATGACCCTGATGTTGGATGAAAACGTACTCCTGATTAAAATTGTTCAGTTTTTGTGCCATCTAGTGATAACCTTTCCTCCACCCAACACAGAGCAGAAACATGGAGCTGCCATCATCAGACCTTCTTCTTCAGGGAAATTTGGCCGTCCAGTTCAGATTCCGCTAAGTTACCCCCAGCAGTTCAACTTCTGCCATGGACCTGCTTATTGTCAATAGCCCAACTACCAACCTGGGCATAATAATGCTGATCATCCACAATCAAATTATTGGCAAGTCCCATTTTAAAATAATTAAGGATGAAGGCCCTACAGAGTAGTGTTTCAAATGTGGCCACCCTGGGCACCTGGCAAAAGGTTGCCCCAATCATCAGGTCCATCAAATACAGCAGGAACAGTATTATTAGGGAAAAGTCAGAGCGGAGTAGAGATGGGACTCTCTACCTCCGCTATCCTGACCCCAAACGTCCCACCTAAACTTAACCCTGTATATTCAGCAAAAGACCTCTGTATGATGACGCATTCCTGTATCAGCAGCTGGTTGGAGGTGTGAATATATTGAAGCGAGCGCAAGCCAAAGCTGTGGCAGAAACAGAATCTCTTATGAAGCCCAAACTGTAATCTTGTCAAATGTTTGACCAAGTTTCCCCCAACAAGTTAGAACCATATGGAGATGCTCCGTTCTTGCAGGGAATAATTGTCACACTTTTAGCCAACGCTATCATCAAAGAATACCCTAAAGTTGGTGAAGGGATTGCGAGTTTCCTTGGGAATGGAGAGTCTTTACATGTTCATGCATTACTCAGATAAGATTCATCATATTCAGAATGTACGTACTGTGACATTGTTGTAGCCAAAACATGAGTCCATGCGATAATAGATACAGGCTCCCCGGTCAACATAGTTTCCACTAAGTTGGTGGTGAAGCTGACGTTGAAACCTGATGTTGAACATCAGCTAGTGTATGGGACCGCTGGAGCGGACAGGACAGTCTCTGAGGGAGCGTATAGCGCGCTATCTCTGCAGTTTGGGCCAATTGTCATTGTACCCCACAGAAATAGTGTTCCCAAATAATGATTATGATATGTTAATTGGAACTGCCTACATGTGACACTTTGGGGATGTTGTTGATATGACAAAGGAGACTTTCAAAATTCTGGGGCATTGAATCCCAATTTAATTTACCTATAGCGGAGTGCCAAAGGATCCAGTGCATATGGGATATATCAACCTGGCATATAGTGACAGGGTGATTCCAATTTTATACCATTAACTAAAGAGCAAGACCTGGGCCCTTCCACAGCTAATATATGAATATCAAGGGCTGCCGCTCAGAGCTTCTGGGCCTATATCCAACCCTCCAGTCACAAAGTAATAGTACCCACTGAGTTAGAGGTGGAAGTACCAGCCAGGCTCTATGGAGAGGTTATTGGGCCTTATCAGCAATCATGGCTTGAGCCTCACATGACTCCAGGCATTATAATATCAGGCCATGAGGAGATCAAGGTGCTATTAGCAGATCTACAAAATGAGCCGATGAAAATCAGCTGGCATCAAATAGTGGCCTATCTACACTTGTCCCCTGTTGAGGAGGTCCATCAGGTTCACAAGTTTGGACTACTAGATGAATTTGGCCTACCTGTCAAGATGCAGCCAGCGTAATTACAGTGGTACTGCAGGAGAAATTAATTGGGTTATTAGAGGAACAAAAAGACCAAATGATAGCTTTAATTTAAAATTACAAGGAGATTCTGTCATGGTTAAATGACATGATAGTGGGGACCAACCCTAAGGATAAGGCTGGGCGACAGGAGGCCCAGAAGGTGAAGCTTCAGGCCCTCCATGACCTCAGGCACACACTAGACCAACGCTGGGTACAAGCCAAATATGCCCAGGTTGGTATTAGTGAAGTTCAGAGCGCCCAGCCCCTTTCATCGGCCCAGGCGTTAAAACAAATGAAATATTCAATTAAAAACGATGGTACTATTTGGTTGATTGAGGAAAGGGGGTTTAAAACCTGTTCCATTTACAAAACTACGCGTTTGAGTCAGATCCTACTTCAATTGGTTGCTCAGTGAAGTCAGTTTCAGTGTATTCTACCAATTTGGATGGTAGTGTTTGACTGTTGGTGAATTGGCGCTTGTGCCCACTTCAGAAAACCCTGAATTTCCCTGACAAAGGTTAAATCTGTTTTCCGTGACCAACATTTCTTGTTGGTCAACTTTTCAAATAAACTTTCCCCATTTTCCCATTTTTTGATAATGTTATTTCAGACGCTCCTGTGCGTGGACCCCTTAAAGGAGGTCTCGTGCTATGTTAACCATTCTATTGTGAATATGATTAGTTTATCCCCTTGTGCAACGTTGGGTCGCCCAGGTTCCTCCAACCTGGGACGCTTACACCTTCTTCCATTGTGCACCGCATCTCTTTTAGTTGGTTATTTTATATTATAATTGCACTTTTCTACCTAAAGTATTATTGCCCCAGCACCCTCTGCTGGGCTCTAGTACTTTTGTACTAATGGCTAGTTCCCTGGAGTTGGACATGTGAACCATGCACTACCACGCTGGGAACAGGAGAGTTATAGACACTCTCCTTACATTAGTCAACCTTTTACTTTTATGTGCGCGAACTTTTTCCATGTGGGACTATTTCAAGGGGTAAACGGTGGGTGCCAGCTGTGGGCTTTGGCTGTGGTCAGTCGCACAACTGTTTCCTCTTTTCCTCAAAGGTTGGAGCATCTCGGCGTTATTATGGCTGCCTCCAACTGGAAAGTACCCACTATTCATGCTTGTACCTGGTGGATATGGACGCTTCTAGGGCTAAAAAGTCATGCTTTTACAACTTTTTGCTGAAATAATAAAATTCAATTTAATTAAATGATTATTAATTTGACAGTGCATTCAGACAATAACAGCAGAATCGGTGCAGATGAGCCTGGAAGTGTAGGCCTTGGGTAAAATTGGGCATTTTTTGCAGTTAAGGGAATAGGGTCGTTCACGTCTAATAATGTGTTTTATGACGAAAATCTTATCCATACCTCTGAGCCGTTTATTAGCTTTTATGGTCTGGATGATAACCCTATTCCAGTATATCAAATTACCCCTGAAAACCCAAATTTGACCCCTACCATGATCTGTGGCACTCAGGAAGTTGAGAAGGAATTTCGTTTTAAGTATGGGAAAGTATATGCACCTGAAGAGGGCATGGTGGGGTATGAGGCCTCAGTATTAAGAGTGGCCAACTATCCGTCCCCTTCTATGATTCCAAAGCATACCCTGATGGCTTGATTGGGCCAGAGTGAGAATTTTCTAGTGAGGTGTTGTTATTGTCTGCCATAAATAAAGACCATTCTGGGTATTTCCTACTGACTGCAACCCTTTCCTCCCCTTTAGGGAAACTCAGCACTAGTATTTTGGTGGATACTGGAACCTCTGAAAACTTTATGGACCAGAGCCTAGCTGACTACCTTGGACTGAGTTACTTGCCAGGTGGAATGATTAAGGGAGGGGCGTCCAAAGGTATTCCTACTCTGAGGATCATTGGGACAGTGGACTATCAGGTTGGCAAGTACCACTTGTCTGATAACTTCAAAGCTGTCAAAAACTTCCTGTACCTTGGGGGTGGAAGGCGAGTCAGCAAGGGCATATGGCTACCAACCTGAAGGTTGCAGGTTCAATTCCCGCCCTTCGCACATCAATTGGGGTGCCAGCCAAAGGAAGCTATTGGCGGTTAGTAGGTCTAATAACACGAAAACCTTACCCATGACGTAACCAGAAAAATTTGAGTCCTGATCTGGAGGTGGAAAAACTTTCTTTGACGGAGTTGACCCTGTTCAGGTTTCATGTCATTTCTTTCTTTCAGTAATGCCTGTCCCCTAGTCAGCTTGCCTTGGTTAAATAAAAATAAAAAACTTCCTGTACCCTATCATTTTGGGTGTGGAGTGGTGGCAAAAGTTTAACGTTAGAACTAACCTGAAAAAGAATACCCTATCCCTTACATTTTAGAATGGTCGCACATTAGTTGTTCCTTTGTTGGAAGAGAACTCCCAGGGCGAATTGCACCACTGGCCCCACCTTCACCCTTTTAGCCTTGCCCCTTTTCTGAAGCCCTCAGTGAAAGTTCCTATACCTTCTTGTTTGGGAGGTTTGGTATCCTCTTTTGATGCAGCATCTGCTAACGCACTCCCTGAGCACTCTGAGTTCAATTTTGACTTCAAGATCACTTTGGATCTGGTGCATATATCTTCCACCATCTACCCATTGACTTTACGGGAGGAAGAGGCATTGGATGTGTGTGTGAAGGAACAGTTAGCCAAAGGTGCGGTTTCTTAGCGTAACTCCCCTTTATGCTCCCCATTTCTCTTTGTTGAGAAGTTTGATGGTACTCTACACCTGTGCATAGACTATGGGAACCTCAACAATGTCACTGTACCAGATCTACATCCCATCCCTTTAGATTCTCAGATTGCTCACTATATGGAGAAGGCTAAGGTTTTCTCTAAGATGGATTGCCTCAATGCGTTTAATCAGATTCGGATTAAAAAGGGACAAGAGTGGTTAACCACATTCCATACCAGAAAAAGGATTTTCCAGCTTTTGGGTCATGCCCTTTGGGCTTAAGAATGCCCCTGGTATCTTTCAACGCCGCATTGATGAAGCGTTGGGGGACTTATTAGGGGTATGCGCGGTTGCCTACATGGATGATATCCTGGTGTTTTCCACTGTTCATGAGTCTCATGCAGTACACCTTAGGCAAGTGGTGGAGAGGTTAAAGGCAGCCAGTCTTACGCTGAAGATAAGCAAGTGTGAGTTTTTCAAGTCCCAGGTCACTTTTTTGGGTAACGTCATGGTTTATCAGGGACATATGATAACTCCAGACAAGGAGAAGGCGATTTGTGTTTGGCCTTCCCCCACCTCCATCAAGGAATCGAGAAGCTTTTTTGGGGACGTGTATGTTCCTCAAGAAGTTTACGCCAAATCTTTCCGAGGTGGAAGCTACCTTATACTAGGCTAGCGGTGCTAAGGTGCTTCAGTAGTACCCCACTTTGGAGGATGCTTTCCAAGCAGTGAAGTGCAACCTGTTGTCCACGACTGTCCTTCACCATGTCGACCCTTAAAAGGAGTTCATTGTGTCCACTGATGCTTCCAACTTCGCCATAACGGCTGCCTTGTTACAAGTAGGCGAAGATGGGATAGAGCATCCGGTGGGATATTTTTCTAGGAAAATGTCTTTGCCTGAGTTGAATTACGCCATTCACAACAAAGAGTTACTAGCAGTGGTGGAGGAGCTGACTTATTGAGTCACCACTTACATGGCTCCTCCCAACCTTTCTAGGTGTGTACAGATCACCGTGCCTTGCTGTATTACCGCGCCCCTCATGTCCTAACTCCATGGCATACCCGTTGGCATGAGACCCTTGCCCAATTTGCCTTTTCTTACGAGTTCACCAAGGGCAAGGATAATGGTTTGGCGGATGCTTTATGCCGCAACCCTGCTTTAGCTCCTGACCCAAAGGAGGTAGAAACTCTAACACACAGGTGATGATTCCACCAAATAAAATTGTGTCTCAACTTCCCTCTCCCCTGGCCAACGGGCCAGCGCTTGCACCTCTGAAATGTAGAGGAATATAGTATGTTCATAAAGGTAGTCCTTTCTAAGCCGCTGTCAGCCAAATATATTATGGTACTTGCAAAGAGCGCTTTGAATCAAGAGGATCTATCCAGGGGCTACCACGTGAAGGATGAAATGGTGTGTTTTCAGGGGCGCCTATGGGTTTATTCTGGGCCACTGCGCCTGGAAATAATCTGAGACCATCATTATGAACTCACCGTTGGTCATCCTGGTAAAGCAAAGACGTTAGAGCTTATATTACACACGTACAATTGGAAGGGCTTACCTGCTCAGGTGGGCGTATTGTAAAGAGTGCCTGATCTGCAATCAGATGAAACCAAATCGGCAACCTTTAGCAGGGTTGTTGGTACCAGTCCAAAAGGCTGAAGGGCCCTGGACTTCCCTATCGGTGGATTTCATTGTGGAGTTACCTGAATTTGATGGTTATGATGCCATCATGGTGGTGGTGGACCATTTTACGAAGTTCGCCCACTTTATTCCTTGCATAATGACAATAACCGCGGCTGAGATGGCTAGGCTCTTCATCACTCATGTGTTTGCGCTCCATGAGGTTCCCTGAGAAATAATCAGTGACTGGGAACCCCTTTTTACCTCCATCTTTTGGAAAGAGTTGTGTAAGACTCTTCAGATTCGCCCCTGCCGTTCAACTGCCTATCAATCCCAATAAGATGAGCATAATGAACGAGTAAACCAGTGCTTAGAAAAGTTTCTGCTGTGTTACACCGCCGTGGATCATTCAGACTAGGTTTCTCACCTCCCTATGGCCCAATTTAGTTACAACAACACTTTGCATTCTTCTATTGGTTATTCCCCTTTTTTCGCCAACCATGGCTTTAACCCCGCCTTTTACATGGAGTCCAGCTGTGGTTCTAAGGTTGAAGCGGTGGTGGACTTTGCCAAGATTATCAAGAAGGTCCACCAGGGGGTTTCCACAAGTTTGAAGGCGGCAATGCAAGTTTATAAGGAGAACGCTGATGGTAAGCGTCAAGTGGGTCCAGTGTATAAGGAAGGGGACTTGTGATGCTTGATGCTCATAACATCCCTATCAAGCAGCCATGCAAGAAGCTGGGATAAAGATGATTGGCCCTTACCGCATTGTTAGAAAGGTGGGCCATGCCTCATACCAGCTAGATCTTCCCTCTTCATTTTGGATATTCTCTGTCTTCCATGAGAGCAAACTGACATTCTTTGAGAGCCCCCCACCAGAGACTCTTGAGGCCTATCTCGTGGATGGGGCGCCAGAGTGGGAAGTGGAAGAGATAGTAGCCTCCCGCCCTGTTAAAAGAAGGCTTGAGTGCCTGGTATCCTGGAAGGGTTTTGACGCTGCAGAGAACAGGTGGGTACCAGCACATGACTGTGTGCATGCCCAGGACCTGATTGAAGCTTTCCATAAGCATTTCCCACAAGCCGCTGGATCTCAACCCAAACCGACTGTTGCCGCCATGAGGTTGGACCTAGCCCACAAGGAACTTAATCCTTGCGCAAGCCCCTGGAGGGGGGTTGAGCCCTGTTGGGAGGAGAGGGTAATGTCATGGTTAAATGACATAATAGTGGGGACCAACCCTAAGGATAAGGCTGGGCGACAGGAGGCCCAGAAGGTGAAGCTTCAGGCCCTCCATGATCTCAGGCACACACTAGACCAACGCTGGGTACAAGCCAAATATGCCCAGGCTGGTATTAGTGAAGTTCAGAACGCCCAGCCCCTTTCATCGGCCCAGGCGTTAAAACAAATGATATATTCAATTGATAACGATGGTACTATTTGGTTGATTGAGGAACGGGGGTTTAAAACATGTTCCATTTACAAAACTACGCGTTTGAGTCAAATCCTACTTCAATTGGTTGCTCGAGTAAAGTCAGTTTCAGTGTATTCTACCAATTTGGATGGTAGTGTTTGACTATTGGTGAATTGGCGCTTGTGCCCACTTCAGAAAACCCTGAATTTCCCTGACAAAGGTTAAATCTGTTTTCCGTGACCAACATTTCTTGTTGGTCAACTTTCCAAATAAAATTTCCCCATTTTCCCATTTTTTGATAATGTTATTTCAGACGCTCCTGTGCGTGGACCCCTTAAAGGAGGTCTCGTGCTATGTTAACCATTCTATTGTGAATATGATTAGTTTATCCCCTTGTGCAACGTTGGGTCGCCCAGGTTCCCTCCAACCTGGGACGCTTACACCTTCTTCCCTTGTGCACCGCATCTCTTTTAGTTGGTTATTTTATATTATAATAGCACTTTTCTACTTATAGTTTTATTGCTCCAGCACCCTCTGCTGGGCTCTAGTACTTTTCGTACTAATGGCTAGTTCCCTGGCGTTGGACATGTGCACAGTGCACTTCCACGCTGGTAACAGTAGTGTTATAAACACTCTCCTTACATTTTCGCCATCAATGGCCATGATTTAGGATGCACCCGGGGAAGGTACATTGTCAGGACACTGGGGATCATCCCTCAATCAGGTCTTGGCTAATCCACCAATCTAGGGCAGCTGAAGAAGTAGTAACCGAGGAGATTGTAAAGCTGTTAAAGAAAGGGATGCTTGAAGCGCGAAGAGTTCATGGGCTTCACCCATCCTAATTGTCAAAAATAAGGATGGTACCAACTGGGTATTAATAGACTACCAGAAGCTCTTTAGTATCACCAAGAAGGATTCCTACCCCTTGCCGTGGATCACCAATGCTTTGGTTTGGATAGGGGAGCCCATTACTTCTCAGAAATGGACTTAAATCAGGTTACTGGCAGATTGAGTTGCCTGCAGCGGAACAGGAGAATTTTTTTGATATCACGTCCAAAGGGCTGTTCCAAATGACCTGTATGCCACAAAGGCTGTGTAATGCCCTGGCTACGTTTTAACGGGCAATGGACCCCATTCTTGGCGACCTGAAGCTGTCATGTGTCCTCATAAACCTCAACAATATCAATGCTTTTTGCGTATGTTCAATGAGTATCTTACCCTTTTGGAGGAGGTCTTCCGTCAGCTTGCAAAGGCCAACGCCAAAATCAAGCCCCATAAGTGCTACTTCTTAAAGGACCAACTAGAGTACACTGGTTTTGTGGTAGATGCGACTGGGTTAAAGCCTTAACCAGACAAGGTGGATGCTATCTGAATAATGACTATGCCAACTAGTAAGCGTGATATACAAGTCTTATTAGGAATAGTTGGCTATTACTTCCGCTTTATACCTAACTTTAGTTGTATTGGCGGTCCGCTGTTTGAGCTAATAAAAAAGGATGCTGCATTTGAATGGATGGGACGTTGACAATTCTCCTTTGATATACTTCAGATGACGCTGAGCAATGTGCCAGTGCTGCACTATCCCAATTTAGATAAAGAGTTTATTGTACAGATGGATGTCTCTCTTTTTGCTGTTGGGGCAGTCCTATCCCAAAAAGACAATGAGGGGAGGAGCATCCCGTTGCATATTGCATTTGGAGCCTTAAATGTCATGAGCATAATTATACTGTGACCAAGCAGGAGTGATTAGCGGTGATTTACGCATACAAACAATTTAGAGTGTACTTGCATTGAGTGAAGTTCAAAGTCTCAATGGATCATGCCTTATAAGCTGGTTGCAGAACCTCAAAGAGCTTGAAGAGCGTCTAGCCCGATATGCCCTCAAACTGCAGGATTTTGACTTTGAGATTCTCCACCAACCTAGAGCAAAACACCAGAAAGCTGATTGCTTGTTAATACTTCCAACAATTGCAATTACGGCGGATCTGAGTGACCTATTGTAAAACAAGATGCTCAGTGGAAAGTATGACAATGAGCTTCTGCAAGTCATAAAGGCGTTAGATAAAATGCAAGCCAATACCTTGCAGCGGATTGGCAATTCTACAATAAACTTCCAGTGACCCTTGTCACGGGCTAACATTATCATTAGCGCACACAGGGCAGTTGGACATGGTGGCATGTACAAGATGTTGGAATTGTTGCGCCTTCAATATCATTGGGAAAGTATGAGCTTTGACATGTTGGAAACTATTTCCTAAAGCCACCAGTGCCTAGTGGAAAAGCTGTTCTCCATAAGACGTCCTACAGGTTACTGAAACCAAATTTTGAATGGCATATGGTTTCATTGATGTTATTGGGCCCCTGTCAACAGGAGTTAACTGGTCCAAGTATATTTTGATGGTGATCAACCACTTGACCAGGTGGGGTGAACCCTGGGCAATATGGGATTTGGAGGCAGTCACTGTGGCCAAGTTCATAATGGAATGTTATATCTACCAACATGGCTGCCCTCAGTTCCTCCTTATTGATAACAGAACTAACTTCAATTCTCAAATACTTCTGAAGCTGAATGAGCTTATGGCCATCCACAGGGTTCTAACAACCCCATACCACCCTGAGTCTAATAGGATGGTTGAGCGAGTTAATGGGACTTTAATGAACATACTCCATAAACTGGTAGCAGATCGCCCTTCCAATTGGAGTTCCCTCTTATCCACCGCCATCTTCTCTTATAACATTAGCTATCATTTCACCATGGGGAAGAGCCCCTTTCAATTACTGTATGGATGACACCTGCTCTTCTGGCGCTGCTGTATGCCTGTGTAGAAGATAACGGCTGGAATGGATCCCCAACATTATTTGATGACCCTAACTGACATGTTAATCAAATTGCAAACTGAATCATACTCATCCAGCTTAGCTAAAAAGATTAAGAATCAAGCTGCCAATCAGGTATGGCAAAGCGGGTTAACTCAGTTCAAAAAATGGGACATGCTTCTATTCCATGACCAACACAGGTTCAGGTGGAAGCACAAGTTGTCCAGTATCTGGATTGGGCCATTTGAAGTAATTGGAAAACAGGTGTTGACGCCTATAATATCAAGGACCCCACAATTGGATGAATCATTAACTGAGTTCATGCGAAGTTCCTTAGGGCGTATAAACAATAGGAGACTTATCATCCAGTCTAGGGGGGTAATGTCATGATTCTGATATGACTGGATGCTAAGCCCTTAGTCGTTATGGTGGAATAGGTAGAAACCACCAATTATGATTCAGAGTTATGTTATTAGAGCGCCTTGAGATGAGGCAATATTATGATATAACGGATTATTACTGGATTGCCTACAAATAAGGCAATAAGTTGATGTTGATACCTGATGAATATCAGGTAGATCGCCTCAAACTAAGGCGATAGAGAATCTAATGATACCATACTCTGCCGGAGCCAATGAGAATATGATGGAACCAATTAGCTAATCTAAGGGAATGGTACTTTCCAAAGTCACTGACATATATGTGAAATGGGGCGATTGAAAGAGGAGGATTGTAAGTAGAAGAGAGTGAGTGGACCAGGAAAGATCTGCTAAAAATAATAAGGATAAAATAAAGAAGCGTTGTCAGGGCAATTGCTCCATACTTATTAAAATTTTATTACGTTGATTTGAGGATCATGATCTTCAAATCATCCGTCCTATTGCTCAGTGGGCGTAACCCTGTGCAGATACCCTTCAGCATATCTTAGATATACGACCAAAATTATAACAGCGTACAATCTGAACTGTCAAAGATCAAAATAAGTGGCTCATAAGACCACCTCCAGAATTAAGCATTAACATAAATGAATTGTAACTTTTTTGAATTAATGCTCTAAAATGATTAAGTACCAATAGAGGGATTTGGTAATCATTATAAGATATGATACATACTAGGCCACAAAATGACAACCTGGCAAAACTGTATCTTAAATACTAGAGTCACAGTCCTGAAGGCACCAGAACAAAGTGATATAGCAATTCAGACAATGACATAAGAGAATGACCACTGCTTGTCCCTCATACTGGATGAGAAGTACATATCCTGATCAAGAAGGACCCAGATGCTTTCTATGCCATATGGATAGCACACATTCTATAGTTATTAAAAAAGTATAGCACAATAAAGTCAGTTAATTTTTTTATATTGTAAACTAGTTTATATTTATATTAAGTTTCTTTTTCACAACAATAGCATCAGTGGTTATGAAACAAGTTAGTTTCCAATAAATATACCCTACTGAACACAAAAGTGCTTTGTCATCGCCCTTCAGGAGCCATTCTGTCACTAAGAGCCATCCTGAATGAAAATTAGAAATCTTTGAACTGGACATCTCTGGGCCACCAAAATATCAATTCTTTTGGCTACATTGTAGCAGTGAATCCAAAAAGTGGTGGTTACTACAGAAGGTTCCAAGTCGTTATTATTGCAAAACATTAATCACAAAGTGGATAATAGTTATAGCAATGAATCTACCCATTATAATAAGGCAGGAAGTATAAAAAGATGATTATAAATCTCTCAATATGTATACTACCTATACAAACTAAGAGTTTTAGTTTGTGAAATACTTATAAGTTTAACTTAATTGTACCAGACTGTGTTCAGAACCTATCTTCAGTCTGACGACATTTGAAGTACCATCTGGAAGCTCTTTCTTGGAAATATTTTACTGAAGGCTGATCTAGCCGCTTTCAAACCACTGCATTACCTTTCTACATGCAAAGGCTTTATGTTTCAGCTACCCTGAGAACAAATGTGTTAGCCAATAGGTTGAACCCTACCTTCACCTTTAGTACACCTCGCTCTTTATCACCTCCTCCAGTAAGTAGACTACTTCATCAGGAGGTGTTACAACAGTTAAGAATAATGCAGCACCTAAACTTTAGTCTTTTTACTTTTAAGAAGCTTCTTTGCTTTTACTTTAAAAACCGTGAGGTAATCCAGGACAAATGACACCTCATTAACAATTCACATAACCATATCTCACTATTAGCTTCTGGGATTTTGGAATATGAATAACTAAAATACACTACATATAAGGTTTAATAACCAAAATTATGCAAGTATGTGCAACAAACCTCCAAATCCACCCATTGGATCTAGGCTCTCAAGTTGGCTCTAATGCAGCACTTGGACCAATTTGAGGCGTTGATCGTAATACTGCAACAATAATGTCAGGACCTCTCCATAGACTCAGGAGTCAAAGGGCCTTGAGGTTTTAACGGAGATAATGGTTCCATTGGGCTCTGAGGTCTTTGAAGGCCTGGGGGGCCTAATGGCCCTGATAAAGTAGAAAGGCCATGGTGCCCTGAAGGACCGCCTTGCCCCCGGGTCTACTACCTATGCGCTGAAGGTTCTATAAACCCTTGAAGAAGCGAAATATTGGCAAAGATTAAAACTTTGCATAGGCAAATGGAGAAAAACTCCCAAAGAGGTGGTTTCTTCCTGATGGACATCCTATCAACACCAACATCATCTTGGAGGCACTAGAAAAGGATATAGAAAATATGAATGCACTTACCAAGATCACCAAAAAAGCCTCAACTGTATAGAACAAATTTGTACCAACCTTAGAGCCCAAGTCATTGGTTAAAAAACCAAAAATTCAGCTCTGATAGTTTAAATGGAGCAAAAGGCCAGCAAAGCCACCTTTGATTAATGCTAGAATGAGCTACAAGATGACTTAAAGAAACTAAGAAGAAAAATGGTTTATAGAGCCCACATATGTATGCAGAGACATTGTCCTCTGAGTGTAACAATCAGTAATCATATATGGATTTCCTAAATGTTGGAACTTAGGAATTATCTACAATGACAAATGAAATCCCAACTTTTAAAACTTGACTTTATTGGTAAGTCAGTTCATTCTGAATTTATTTTTGTAAATATTTCTATTTCATGGCAGATTTCAATGTATTAGGTTCCCTCAATCCACCAGCGGATGAAGGTCAAAACTCCAGCATTTGTCAAACCTTGGAACACTTAATCTATTATCAGTTCACGTAGCTCTTTCAGGCCTACTATTTATAAAGTGAGGATGCATTTTCCTTCCATCACTTGAAAATCTACATTATTTTGGTCTTCTTCCAAAATAAAGCCTAATCACAATAATAAGCGCCATTATGAAATTATTAGTTTAAATTTGCTATATGGGGACCTTAGTCACATTATTCCAGGGTTAGGAGGGAGCATTCAACGTCCTCATGTGCTATGGAGGGTGGTTGCACTACATGACTGTGTCATGATGGGTTGCAGTGATTTTGTGCAGCCAGGTAGAGCTTATGGGTGACAGAGGCCAGCGATGTGAAGTTCTGCCGTACCTCATCCTATTGTGCAACGAATTTGTGTATCATCATACCTCCCTGCAAGTGATATCTGGACCCATCAACGTGGCAGAATCTGAACTTTCCGTTGGACGTTCAGATGGGATTTTCATGCTGATGCAACCCTGACGCTTAGAGGATCAAGGCGAATTACTTCTGGTGTAGACTTTCATATGTTGAGGTGGCAGATAGGGCCTTGGGAGCCTGTTTATTACATAATTTCCAAGTTTCCTCTCATGGCGAGTTGTGCACCTAGCAACTCACATATGGCATGGGGTTAAATGTCCTAAGCATTTTCCCTGAGCCCTCAAATCCTCCTTGCTGTTGCTCTGGCTTTTCAGAAAAGGGGATGGGAAGTTTGGAGGTGGGCGGTTGGACCACTGCAAGCTGGGGCTCTTGCACCCATAAGTGGACCTCCAGGAAGAACGTCAATGCTTTCCAGGAACCCTGGATTTCCAGTCAGCACCTTTATGTTGACCCTGTCGCAAAGCCACCCGTTGGGAAAATTCCTGGTCATGATTCTCCCACCTGGCATGATTAGCATGTTGGGATTTAGTTTCCAAGGGTTATGTAAATGATTGGTAATCATATATGGATTTCCTAATGTTGGGACTTAGAAAATTTTCTACAGTGATGGTTGCAATTCCAACTTTCCAAACTCAACTTAATTGGCAAGTCAATGCAATATAAGATTAAGTTTAAGTAAATATTTATGATTTGCGGCGGATTTCATTAATTTAGGTTCTCTCAATCCGCCAGTAGATGAAGGTCAAAACGCCATCATTTGTCAACCCTTGGACACGCTCAATCTATTATTAATTCACATAGCTCTTGCAGGGCTACTATTTATCAGCCAAGGATGCATTTCTCTTCTCTTACTTGGAAATGCTACATTTTTTGGTCTCCTTCCAAAATAAATTCCAATCGCTCATCATTAGTGTCATTATGAATTTATTAGTTTATTTTATTATATGGGGACCTTGGTCGCAATAAACCAGGATTAGGAAGGAGCATTCAAAGTTCTGGTGTGCTGTGGAGGGCGGTTGCACAACATGACTGTGTCATGATGAGGTTGCAGTGAACTTGTGCGGCCAAGTGAAGCTGATGGGTGACAGAGGCCAGCGACGTGGAGATAGCCACATCTTAGTCCATTGTGCAGCTAATTTTATGTATCATTGTACCACCCTGCAAGCGATAACTGGACCCCTGAACATGGTAGAATACAATATTTACATTAGAAGTTCAAAAGTGGATTTTCATAATAATGTAACCCTGACACTTGGAGGATTAAGTCAACTCTCTTCTGGTATAGAATTGCATATGTCAAGATGGCAAATAGGGCCTTGGACCCCATTTGTTACACTGAGACAAGTCATAGTACTGAGATGATAATAAACGCTTTCTTCCCTCTCAGGATCTATCTGTCAGGAAGACGGCAAATAAAGTTTAGACTGTCCTGCCAGTTGGGATGCAAAAAAACCCAAAAAGCAAGCCAGAATGCCAGAGGCATTTTTGCGCTTAAACGACGTTGACTTGTACATGGAGATGTGTAACAATTGAAGCTGGTGAGTCACAAGCCTAATAAGAAACCCAGAAAGAAACCAGGCTGTTGCGACTACAAACCCAGAAGGCCTTGATGCGGGGAGTTGCACAATCAGATCAAGTAGTTTGGGGCTCTTCATAAGAGAACTGGGTGCAAAAAAGTGGTGAGGGGGCGGATCCTCACCAGGAGTGGGGATATTTAGGCCCACAGAATACCAATATCCTGCTGGCGGTGTCCTTGACAATTGGTTTGAGTTCAAAAAATTTTTTAAAGTAATATCAAGTTGACTGCGGTAGAAACATAGTTACTGTTATTACTGGGATTGCCCAGCCAATATGGGGCTGAGGGCCCACATTGTTAGTGCCATAGGGACTTTGGCTAGGAAAAATTTGAAAGATATCAAAATAGCAGGAGCTCGGGGAGATTTTTAATGATAGTAAATCTAGAAAATTGACTGTCAATTTCTCAGTATGTTACAACTGCTTAAATAGAAGATTGATTTGGTGAATAGCTTAGAAAAGCATGGGATTAAGCCCTCAAAATTTGACCTAACCTGGCGAACTTTGAGTGAATGGGGGAGGAAAACAAACTTCATTTGGACCAGCCCCAAAAGTGTCAGAGGTGGGCCAAGTCACTGTCAGTTCAACCTTGGATGCCCAATTGCAGTTTACCGCGTTGCTGATGGTTAGAGCGATGGCGTCTCACCCAATGAGAAACAGGAATTTCCCAAGGCCACCCCACATAAGGGCGGTCCCAAGAGGTCAGAAACAGGTTCAGGGTGCCAAATTTGCCTGCATCCGGTAACTTTATCATCCATTCAGCCAAGAGGAATTCATCAAACAATGATCTTCATATTTGAAGGGAGGGTTCCAGGCTAGCAGCGACTTTCAACGATGACTCATAGCCATCAGCGAGTTCTGCTGAAGATTTGACATTAGGCACATTCATCTTAGAGGGTATGCGTCCGTTGTGCTTTGTTCCCAATATTTTTGAGGCAGGTTTCAAACTGACGGCAACAATTTCCAATGGCACAATGCCACTGGTGAGTTTTTACAAAGATTTGACACTTGATACTCCATTTACCAAATGTTCGTAGCTGTTGGTCTTTGTTACTGAGGGTTTAAGACTTTTGGACCTTAATTTTGAGGTTTGTTGCCATCAACTTCATGAGAACCACTTTCCCCATAGGGGTACTAACTTTTAAATATTATGGCACAAATTCCATCAATACTGTACTAATTCATTGGAGGTAATTTCAGGGACAGGTAATGGATTCTAAAGGGAGGGCTGTTACTCATCGCTCATTTACCACATGGGCGAGATTGCCCTGTGAGACAAGAGGTACAGCTGTCCTTCTCAGACCCTTTTTTGTGGGGAATGGGAACATCACTTGGTCTAAGCAGAGGGGGCGCTCCCCCAGACTTACACTATCTTTAAGCCCAGGTTTAATAAGAGCTCATCTCTTTTCAGAAGAGCATTGTGTCCTTCTTAAATTCCTACAAGAGTGCAGTGGAGGAGGCCACTAACAGGAAGAAAGTGAACCATGTCAATTGTTGCCCATGTGGAGAAGACATAAATATTATGAATACTTATATGAATGACTGTCAAACCTGAGCGCAAGTCAAAAATGCCATAATTAAGAAGTTGGGGAGTAATCAAACCCTCTCAAACCAGAAACAAGCCTTCATGACAATTTGCTTAATAAAAGGAAATTTCTACTAACTTCTCTATATGATTCTATGCCAGTACTCACCCATTAATTACTACTAGTCAAAATTTTCAGGATTGTAGATTTTAGTTGCCTATTTTTAAATTCTGAATGATTATGAGTTAAACAAATTTCAGCATTCATCTTGTAGGATATTTCTTCACTAGGATCTATGCGCTTTGGCTTTAATCAAAGGCGTAACAGTGTAGTAGACCATGTACTTTATTTTAATCAAATGTGGAATTATTTATAGACTTAGAGGGGGCGCGGTCTCAGCGTGGGTATCACCCCTCTTGATCTGTAAGATTATAAAGTCGCAGAGGAACCAAAGCCTTGAGTGAGGAGAGGAGGACCTATTGCCACTCTTCCATTGTGTTACTTCATCACTTTGGCCCTACAATTCTTTTTGGGCAGTGATCCAATCCAGGGTTTCATCAATTGGCATCTTCCAAAGTTTGGAGAGAGTTTTTAATGGAGTTTGATCTTCATCTGAACTAACTTAACATCTTTATGACACTATCCCCCTAAATATTTTGCTGAAGGGGAACACTGCTTTAGAAATCTTCATGAACTCAGATAACTATTAATCAATTCTGATAGAGGCAATGGAGTACTACAGACCACGTTGGTAGATCACCTATAAGGCCCAGACCATAGCACGTCTAGCTTGTGAGCTCTTCCTCCAGGGCGACGATGATAAAACAACAGGTCTCCCAATTGGTATTTTGGCATAATAGACATTGTGGCATTGGCTGATTCACCTCCCTTTGGGTAACAGTTTCAAAAATCTAAATAATATGGCTTTTAACTTGAATATTTTATCTGCTAATCTTCTAATGGCTAATTAAGCAGTTTATGGCAAGTTCTTCTCATGGATAGGCTGAACACTGGAGGGTGAAACAGGATCCCGCCCACATAGATCTTTAAATGGAGACATCTGGATGATTCTGTGATAGCTCACTTGGTAAGTAATCAGAGCTCCTAGGTGGTACTCATCCCATCTACCCAGGTCAGTTTGTACCATCTTTCAAAAAATGGAGATAAGGTTCCCATTAACTCATTCCAGGCACAATTGGTTGCTGGATTGTAGGGAATAGTGAAGGCCTGATTAGTTCCCATCAACGCTTTTAGTTCAGTCACAGCTTACAATATGAAGTTTGTACTGTTATCAGACAGTAGGACTTTCAGGCTACCATGCTGAGTGAAGATGTGCTTGATAAAGATTGAGGCAGTAGCTTTATACATAGTGGAGACCACAGAGATGGCCTTGACCCACTTTGTGAAATGGTCAATGGCAATGATAGTGTAGCAGTGTCCATATAAGACTTTAATAAATTGGTCTAATTACATCTATACTCACATTGGCAAAAAGAGATATTGGTACAACGACCTGGTGTTAGATTGGGCATAGTAGGCCTTTATTTAGCACATTAAGACAAGTGTCAATAACATATTTAATGGAATTAATCATATGTCCAAGTAGCATTGATCCTTGAGCCACTGGTAGGTTTACTATGGATCCATGACCTACAATATGTGCTTCCATAATGGTCAGTTCTGGCCAATGGACAGACATAGAGAAGCCATGAAGAGCCTGTCATCTTATAAAGTAGTCCATTATCAATTTAGTTTTGAGCCATCATTTTTTAATTGTAATTGACTTATGAAGCCTCTCAATCACACGCTTCTGGTTGAACCATAAGTTTGTATATCCAATCTTCTTCAGATGTGTATAAGGTTAGTATTGACAAGCAAGGTAGTCCATTGGCATTTTGGTGTATAGCACCCGCTCAATGAACAATTGAGAAATTGTAATCTTGTAGCTTGAGTGTACAACGTGTGATCCGGCCATCTGGGTCCTTCATCTGCTGTAACCTACAAAGCTATACATGATTGGTCACTATCATAAAAATGATTCCCATAAAGGTAGGACTATAATTTCTTGATAGCCAAGAGTACTGAAAAGCAATATTGTTCTGAGACGCTATAATTTGGTTCTGTTTTGGTTAATAATTTAATTAAGTAGGCTACAGGTTAGTCAAGTTTATTGAAATTGAGTTGTACTAGTATAGCTCCAACTGCAACATTACTAGCATCTGTGAACACAAAGAAATGTTTGTCAAACTCATGGTGTACCAAAACTGGGCATTCATTAGAGCTTTATAAAGAGTCAAAAGTCTGTTTTTGTTTCTTCCCAATAAAATGGAACTTCCTTATGGAGTAAATAAATGAGGGGATCAGCAATTTCAGTAGAATGAGGGATAAATTGTCAATAGTAACCAACCATCCCTAAGAAGACTTGCATATCCACAGGCTTTGGAGGCAAGTCGTCATTTTAATGGCATTAATTTTATCAGGTAATGGTAAAAACCCTCATGATTAACTATGACCAAGGAACTCCATTCTACTCTAAAAGAAACTGCATTTGGCCATATTCAACTTGATAGATGAGGCTCTCATTCAATCAAAAACCTCTCAGAGGCGCTTTAAGTGCTCATTGAAAGTTTGGAAGAATTTCACGACATCGTCCAAGTAACTAATACGCAGGACATTTTTAGATCTTAGAGCATACCATACATGGCCCGCTGGAAGGTCGTAGGGGCGTTGCACGCTTACTGGGACATGAAAGTAAGTTTGAACAGTCCTTCGTTGGAAATATGTGCACATCTCTCCCTTTCTTCCAGAGCCATCTCAATCTGCCAGTATCCAATATCAAGATCCATAGCTGAAAAGAAAAGAATTTGGCTAAGAGGAAGAGAGAATCGTCAATTTGAGGCTATTGTAGCTATCCTTTTATGTATTTCATTCTTATTTTAATAATTCAATACAACACGATGGCTGCCATCCTTCTTTCAGATCAGTAGCATAGGGGAAGCCCATGGAATCTGAGAGGGCTTTAGGAGGCCAGCGTCCAGCATTTGCTTCAGTTCATGAGTGACTTAGTCTTTTTCAATTTTGAATTTCTGATACAATCAAGCCCAGATGAGCTAGGATTTTCTAGTACAAATTTGGTGTTGAATCCCTTTCATCAGCCCAAAACTATTAGGACCTTTAAGAAGATTTCAGCATACTCCCCAATTAGGGACTAAGACACTTGTTGTTGATCACTGGCTTTGGTATCACCATACTTTGCATATACTTATGCAATGATTGAAGCCGCTTAAAATACTAGATTGGTTAATGATCCACAGGCATAGACGAGTTGACACTCTTCATTAAAAGGTACAAAGATATGCAACTGGGTGGTTCCAGGTAATCATTAAAGGATGATAGGTAATATTTTCCATTAGTACAGTGATAGTCTCCTGGAATTCAGGGTCAAGTATGCCAGGGCAGGACAAGGCTTCCAAATTAATGGGTTAGATTCCCAATAAATCACCAAAAGATGAGCAGTAGGTAAGTTTACTTGGATTCCTGTTTCACTCAAAACTTGAGATTTTGGAGGTATAGTTATTTTATTAATGTGAAAATGATCATTCCTTCTAAAGCATCCAAAACTGGTGGAGGAATAGTAACTTTAGGGATTGTCACTAAGTATTACAATTTCTCAGAGATTTAAGATGTTATAACATTCAGCTCTGAGGTTTTCTCCTCCCCTTTTTTTAAATTTATGATGATATGTAGATCATGGTATCTTAAGATGGAGAAATACATGTCCTTGATGCTAATTTGAGCATCAAAATTTGACAGGAATTGAGTCATATAAGCAATTCTTAGAAATCGTTATCCAATACTATATCAGGGGCGCACTACTAGACCTGAACCATATGGGCAAGATGAGTTAGCTCTGAGGGACTGAGTAGAGGCAGGGCCAGCAGTCCCATATTCCAGAGTATGATACCACTTAGAAGTGATCTTGATTGCTTCATTTTTTTTTTAGTACTAGATGGTCCCAACCCAAGGGGGGATTCATCGATGTTTATTGAATTACGCCTGGGCTCCTAAGAGCCTGAGGCGAGGAAGGGAGGGAGGAGGCATCGAGAAAGGGAGGGGGTTTGCGCGCCAGAGCCGTGCTGCAGTGACAACTGAGCGGGGAGGGTTGGCGACATAGTGCAGACCTTCAGGGCCATCTCAAAGTGTACCTGAAAGTGGGTGATCATGTGTGGAAGGGTCCACACCTGCTGGTCAAAGGCAGCACGAAGGAAGGAGTTATGGATGGTCCAGATGGCTGTGGCATAGGCGAGGACACGGAGGGGTCAGTGGCAACCAGGCAATGTCTGCTCAAACATGAGGTCTTGCACAGGGTGTCCAGACCAGGGCTGAGCATGGAGGAGCGCGCGGGCCTTTGGCCAAAATGCGGCGACACCTGGACAGGTGAAAAAACGATGGAGGTGGGAGTCAATAGGCTCCACACAGCGGGGGCAGCTTCGGTGCTGGAAGGTAGGGCCAGTCTGGTCCCCTGTCCTGTATGAACAGTGGAGCACTCTCCATAAGGTGTTGGACACCTTTGCTGACAGGATGGGGTGATAGACGTCCTTCCACAATTCCTTAAGGTCAAATCTCACGGAGTGAGGAGGAGCTCAAGGAGTCTTG
>JAKSZP010003235.1:0-52172 GCA_022478985.1 Massospora cicadina
ACTTGTTATATTTTTGAAGTGTTTTAAGCTCGTTAATGTTAAGGCTTAAAAACCCAACAAAAAAGGAAATTAAACCACTGAAAATAATAAAAAGAAATAAAACGTAAAAACTAGAAGATTGTGTTTTTTATAATTTTATTAAGTGCCGCAAGGGATCAGAAATAAACCCTCTTAATAAGTCTATATTTAGTAGTTAGCACGAGAGGCTTAAAGTTTGGATTGCTTAGTAAAATCCAAATTAGCAAATATTGAGATTTGACCTATCAGAACTCAGAAAACTTACTTCATTTTGATGAAACAACTGATGGAAAGTTGATTGTTGGTAGGATATGAACATGAGGTAACGATTTAATAAATTCTACCCAATCAGTGGGCATGAAAATATTTTTACCTGGCAAGACCCCTTATGACCCTAATAAAGGGGCTGGCCTCCGCAGGGTAAGTCATACTAAATTAGTGGTGGCATGGGAAAGGAGCCTCTGATGGCCTCTCCTGAATTCGCTGCAAAGTTGGTGCAATTTGTTTACATGACTTTGATGCATTGAGCTGATTATTATTGCAAAATTTATTGCCCAATTTAACAGATCTACCGAGAATTGGCTAGGGTCTTTTTGCAGATTTCATCATCATTTTCCTCCTTATTTTGATCCAAAACACTCTTATTAACTAATCAGACTTTTAATTGTCCAACAATGGGACTCATCTATCTGGAAATTGTGCAGGACTTCCATCTGTCTAAGAATATCTTCCCTTTATATATTAGTTCACCTATTACTCCTTCTCTATGTGCTTTATTTGTGGCTATACCGTTATGAATAATCCACAAAATTTTCCTGGATGCCTTCTCAGATAAACCCTACCCTCCATGAAGCAAACTTTTGCTTTGGCAACTATTTAAAAGGTCTTTCTAGCCTTGTTCTTTGGCCACATGACACCACGCCATCAAAGGTTATATTTCCTTTTAGTTCCTCATTTAGTTACTAATTAAGGACCCATTCCTCCATTCTTGTTCTATTTTATTTTATTTAACTGAGGCAAGCTGACCAGGGGACAGGCATTACCAAAAGAAAGAAATGACATGAAACCTGAACAGGGTCAACTCCATCGAAGCAAGTTTTTCCACCTCCAGATTGGGACTCAAATTTTTCTGGTTACATCATGGGTAAGGTTTTCTTGTTATTAGACCTACTAACCACCAATAGCTTCCTTTGGCTGGCACCCCAATCGATGTGCAAAGGGTGAGAATTGAACCTGCAACCTTCAGGTTGGTAGCCGTATGCCCTTACTGACTCGCCTTCCACCCCCCATTCTTGTTCTATTTTAGCATGACGCCTCCCATAAACTTCCCCTCCTTCTTTCAAGGGAGGCCCCTAAGTAAACAGGAGGTTGCTCTGCCTCCATTGAATGCCTTTTTGTTTTTTTTTATTTTTTGTTTCTTACATTTCTTTTAAATTACTTGAAGTATCTTTCCCATGGTCAGCATTCCTCATATAAATGTATATTAAAAGCTTTATCATGGGGGTGACATATTAAAAAAACCCCATTGTAGATGTTAGAGTTATCATTAATATGCTAACTATTGTTATTTTATCCCTAATGGAATAAAAGATAATTTGTCAAGATTTGATTCCATCGGATTACTAATGTTCCATTAGGGAGGATCCCCAATAATGCTTACAAGTGGTTCAATTATTGATCTTACAATTAATAATAAGTTATCTTGTATGAACTAACCAGGTTTGTTGCTAGAAAAAAGGGTTTATTGGCAGTTTTTGAGCGTTGACAACACTGTAGTTGGCAGAAACTTGTGAGTTTTCCTAATAGGCAACGTGACCTTCTGTTAATGGGTAAAAGGTCCCATTCTCAAAGCAGATTGCTAGACTAATAAGAATAATCCGCTGGGATTGAATGAAGGCTTTGGGACACGCTCTTCAGATACTCATCACAGGAGGGTCTTGTTCTTGTTGACAGTGGAATCTGACTAGATAGATGAAGTAATCATCCCATTGGAAGACTCCTAAGGACAAAATTTAACTGTGATGGATGCAGTTTCTATTGGTGCGCCAACAGAAGAGTTGGGCGCCGAATTTCCATATAAATACCTTTGAATTTAATTACTAAAGTAGTAGTATAAAGTTCACTTGGAGTAACATTAAGATAGCTTTGCAATTTATATTTTGTGCTCTTTAGTTAAGAGTGGAAAAGATAGTTTTTATATTATCTATTTGTCATTTACAACTCTTGTGTTTAGAGTTGAAGGACAGGGTTTCCCTTGTCCAAGTGGTTCTCAACTAATCAAGAGGAATAATTGAATATGATTTTCTTTGTCCCAAAGTACATTCAAGAATCAGAAGGATGAGCGTTAAAACCTACCTAGTTTTGAAGACATACTCAAATTGGTTGTGAAAAGCTCAACTAGGATATTAGCCTTCAGACTATTTTCAACCCTTCCATTTATTATATCAATAATCTATTCAACGCACACCTCAAACCTGTGCAGTAAATTTAAAAAAAGTCTACATCTGGTGCTCACTAAAGGGGTATTTGAGTTTTCAGGACATAAAATTACATCATAAAAGTACCAGCCCAATTTTGTACACAAATAGGCTATAAAAAAGTAGACGTAATTGGAAACTGTGGTAAAGAATACACTGAACTCGGCGTCATAATATGATCTAATTAATTTGAAGAATGAATGACTAAAGCCAAGGAAGAAATAGAACAAGTTGCAAAGGTCAACAGCAATATTTTTGAGAAATTCACCTCTTTGAAATGGAAGAATACTTAAGCAATCAAAAAGTTACTGTTATAGAAAAGTGAAATTGAAATATATAGAGAACATTTCCGCCAGATTCTTGAAGATGTACAAATTCTAAAGACCTTAAAAGAACTCAAATCACAAGTGTGATTGTAACCATATGGATGCGGATGAAGCTGACAATGAGATAAATGAAGGTATATCTTGGAAAGTACCACCTCCTAGAAATATGCCCAGAGCTTTTCTACAATTTTAGAAATGGCCCCTGAAACACCCCTAATAATAGTCAAGTTGCCAAGCAGGTATCTTCCGCCATGGTAGAAACAGAAAATTTTTGGAATATGCCTAATACTTAAATTTCACAGGGAAAACGCTCCAGCTTTTTCACCTATTTATAAGATGATGTTTATATATAAAGACCAACAAAAAGCAGTAACAGTAATGAACTGCTTTGACAAGGATTGGCAAAACATAGTCTTGCCCCAACTCAATGGGTACAATTGAACATTCAGCAACGCATAAAAGCAATCATGACTGTGTTTTTAGCCCTGAGTGGATATTTAGCCATAAACAAGGGTTTATGGGTTTCAATTTAATAGGATGAAACATTAGTCACTTTCACTGACCAATTTACTGGAAAGAACAAATCCTGGTGGGCGCAAAAGTTCTTTTAGATTTTGATTCATGGCTAGCAATGCAATTGGCGCTTCACCCTAGATAGATTTGCACCACATTATGATTTTAGAGCTTGAAAACCAAACTTCCACATCGCAGATGGCGAAGTATCTCAAGATGCTAGGAGCAACATTTGAAGCGCTTTACGACCCTTTAAATCTGTTTTTACCAAACATCAGAATACCGTGAAGTTCACTGAGCCAAATAAGGAACTACAGAATCAAGGTGTAATGGGAAACAAGCCTGAAGCACCAAGTTGGTGGATAAAACTTAAAACACATTGCCACTAATACGGAAATTTTGGACTTAGCCGCTCAATGTTAGAGAAAGAAGCTTAAATACCAAAAATCTTAGTTCAGGATAAAAAAGGAAACTAAGCAGGCATGAAAGAGGTCAAGCATTCTATATTCAGAACTTTCTAGCACTGCGATCAATCCTGTTTCTTCTGACATATTCAAAGATGACTTGGTATTTCCAATCTATCTTTAAATAAAGATAAACCTGATCCGCTATCTAATGGTTAATTTGGACAGAAATGCAATCACCCAAGCTAAGGCGAAAGGAATAGACCCTGAAATCTACTAAGAACTCTCTCAGGCTTATGCCCATCAGTTAGCGGAAAATATCATAACTTCTGAGAGCACCAAAGATTTGCTTAAGATGAAACATGACAATGTGACGTTTCTCTCCCTACTATTATAATCAAGGAATTTTACCTGATTTATCTGTGCAATTAATTCATACTCTGGATTTGGTGAATAAAGCCACTATTCACTAAGTTAAACCTTATTACAATACTATGAGTGTACATTTGTGGACATTATAGTCACTAAGTGAAAGTGTGGGTAATAATTGACACTAAATCCATTATATATTTTTAGCCAAGTTGTGAAGTGAAGGAAGACATTTTTAGATTTAAAACACTGGAATAATATGGAACAGAGAGACCAGATAATACAGCATTCTATGGGAAATACAGTGCACTGCCTTTTTGGTTTGGATCACTGGTGGTATCAGCTCCCACCATATAATTGGCAAATCAAATTAATGACATCCTCATTGGAATGGAATTTCAAATATAAATATGGTATCAAATGTGATTTTGAGGAGATTACCCCAACAATTTTGGGTAAACATTGTCTTTAGTCTATCTACAGAAAGGATAAAATCTGCTGACAAAGAAGAATAGTTTTTTAAATCTAATTTGCAATGATGGCATACTTTCCATCCAGTACAAGTTTGTTGGAAGAAATATTTTATGGAATGCTGATGGAATTCTTGAGAACCTTTGGATACCGTTGAGGATGAAAACAACAAATACCTTTCCTCTGGGAAAACAAATATTAGTTAACACAGGGTTAACGCAAGAGAGCCTGGAACAATTATATGGAGAAGTTGTCGCCCCATGAACCAAATTATGTTTGATCTTGGGTAGCTCTGGGGATTATAATGCCAGGACATGATGAAATCCAAGATCTTCTGACCAATCTGAGTCAAAGTCTGATGAAGGCAGAGTAAAAACCAACTTATCACATTTGCGCATTTAAGCCTGATGGCTGAAATCAGAGAGTTATATGTTTTTGAAACACTAACTGCAATAGATTACGGGTTGATGTTGCCAAAATATTAATATACTGGTTAATCAAGAGCAACTTGCTGGGGTAAAAGAGCAATAGCAGGTGGAAGTAATAAAATTAATGAAAAAGACTAAGTGCTATTTTCCCAGGATGATCATGACCTTGGATGTGATAAAAATTACATACATAAGTTTGATACTGAGATACCTGCTGATATTAATGTGACCCATCCACTGATACAAGACTGCTGAAGCAGTAATCAGCGAAGAAATATGTAAACTGATTGAGCATGGGCTCTCTTACCTTTGTCAGGTCCATGAGGGAGTCCAATCCTTATTGTGAAGAAAAAGGACAGATCACATTGAGTGTTGAGTGATTACTGTCAGTTGAATAAATCACTAAGAAGGAATAATATCCGCTGCCAAGGATAGATTACGCGTTCAGGCAGCTAGGGAACAATGTTCTTTTTGGTGTTGTATTTAAATTCAGGGTATTGGTAGGTAGACTTGCCAAAAGAAGACCAAGAGAAATGCGTAATAATCACTAAATAAGAGTTATACCAGCCAACAAGCACGCCACATAAATTATGTCACAACTGGATACCTTCCAGCAGGCAATGTATTTCATTTTGAGTGGTCTGCTCTTGTATTTCATTTTGATGTACTTGGATGGCATTAACGTTTTCATTAGGACATTCATTCATAACCTGGAACAAATGGATGAAGTGTTAAACGCCTAGTGATAGAAATTTTAGAGATCCAGCCAAGAAAATGCCAATTTTTCAAGAAAGAGCTTGAAAATTTAAGTTGTGATAAACTCTAGTAGATTACAACCTTATTTGCAAATTATAATGGCCATTAATGGATGTTGATCCTGAAGAGTGTCCATGACATACAAGTATTTCTTGGGATTGTGTCTACAGTTAAAAATTTATCAAAGATTTTTCCAGAATCACCAAACCACTATCCTATCTACTGAAGGATCCAAAAAAGGATTCATATGGAATGAGGAAGGCCAAATAAAGTTTTATGAGTTCAGACAGTATCTTATGACTAGTCCTGTTCTGAAGTACCCAAAACATTTAGTTGAGAGTTTATATTCAGGTGGAGCCTCATTAAAAGCGATTTGAGGCATTTTAAGTCAAGTATACAGCAATGGGGAGGAGCATCCGGTGGCATATGTGAGCCAGACACTGTCACTGACAGGTAGGAACTGCACCATGACAGAACATAAATGCTCACGGTGATATATGCCTGCAAACAACTTTTGATTGGATATTTCTATAACAAACTTCAAGGTTGTGACTGATCGCTAATCTTTACTTTAATTTCATTACTTAAAGAACTAGAGGGACGATTGTCTCATTAGGCTCTGAAGCTGCAAGCCACAATTTTGAAAATATAACAAAGTGGGAGCAAATTACCAGAATGCTGATGGATTATCAAGATTAACTACTGTTCAGCTCACTTATTAGCAAGCGGATGAACTATTTCAACTTATTGAAGGAAATTTTAGTTCTGAACCCCAGGAGATTTAAAGTGCACTGAAGAATGCGATAGAAAATACTAAGATGAAAAACAGACAGCAGTATAAATTGATTGATTAAAAATGCACTTATTCCCTAAACCGTAAGAATGCTCAGAACTTATATAAGCCACGCACAAAGTTGTAGTGCATGGTGGCTTCAGAAAAACAATGGATCATAAACGCCAGTATTATGAATGGGAATTAATCAATTATGATGTAGCAGATTATTTAGCTTGTTGCATGAAGTTTTACTCCACAAACCCCACAAGAATGTGATGGGATACTGGCTAATTCGCCCTAGTTTTGCTTGCCATATAGTGTCAATAGATGTGATGAGACCCTTTAGAATTAGTACTAGGGGAGTAAAGTACATTATAGTTTCTAATAGACCATCTGACTATATGGGTTGAGAACAAGAGCTTGATCAGAGTAGGTGCAACAAGCACTTCGAGATTCATACAGGACTAAGTAGTGCACCATAATGGATGCCCAAGAGTATTACTCAGTGATAATGGAACCAACTTTACATCATACGTGATGGACTGAAAAAAGTAATAGGAACCTGAGGTTTGGTGTCCATTCCCTACCATATAGAAAGGAACGGAATATTATATTGAGTTAATGAACTCTTAATGAGATGCTGAGAAAATTGGCAGCAGAAAAACACATCTTAGGAATCTTATATGAATTTAGTTCCATTTGTGTATAATATCAGTTATCATATGGTAAAGAATAACTCTTAGAATTAGTGTATAGATGTAAAGCCTCACAACCACCAATTTTGTATTCTGCAGTATAACTATCTTCAGGGATGAGCTCTGAGCAATATTTACCCCCTGGCAAAGAACATGATCAAATTACAATAACTGCCATTTTACATGACATTGAAGAAAAAAATAGAGTGGAGAATCAGGATAATCGAAATTAACAAGAGCTCAAAGAGTACCATGTGGGGGATAGGGTATCCTATTGTGATACCCATCGTTTTGAAGAAAAATAAGCTGGATTCACTATGGTCAGGTCCATTTGAGATTATTGACAAGGAAATGACAGACACCAATATGTTAAAAACATCATAGATGGTCAAATAGTGTATTAGAACATAGCACTTACTTAAAATATTGAATTTAGGAAAAAAATATAAAAAACACATAAAATAAGGAAACAAGAGAAAAAATATAAAAAATTACAAATGAGAAAATTTTATCTACAAAGAGATCATCTTAGAGAAAAGAATAAAAAATCAAGAAATATACTTATATAATACCAGTATTTATTGCTGTTGTGATCAAGAGTGTATGCCTTTGTTCTCACCTTCCATTGTCTAGTGAGGAGAGGAGCGATGAATTAAAATGGAATTAAAGAATACTCTGAACATTTGGTAGGACCAGCACATATTAAACTGGGTTCACCATGAAGAGGCACAAGGGAAGAGATTTGAAGATCATCACTAATCAAAAAGGATAGCCTGACCTGGGAAGTTACAGGCGTTAAGGAATTACTGGCATAATTGACTGAGAAGATCTTTTTATGGCGTGAAGTCATAAGAGCCTGAATTGGGGAATACAAGCGGTTAGGAACATTTTTTGCGAGACTGACTAAGTAGTCATGATGTGGCATGGAGTGATGGAACTGCACTCTTAGGAGGTGGCATTGAGAACAAGATAAATAGGAAACATGCTGAGGATAATGGGAACAAAGAGACGCATTAAACAAAGAAATGGTTGTTCTAGCTTAGCAAAAATCAAATTTAAACCATGCTGACTGATTCAGGCACTGGAATGAAGCAGCGTATGCCTCTGAACTCTATCTTCACTATATATATGGTCAAGCAGGGGATGTGTTGGGATTCTAAGGATGCCCACATCATCCAGAATGATTGATTATAATATATTATCTGCTTTGTCCGTGGGGGATTTATTATATTATATTATTTTATTTATTCGAGGCAAGCTGACCAGGGGACGGACATTACCAAAATAGAGAAAGAAAGTATCGACATGAAACCTGAGCAGGGTCAACTCTGCCGTAGAAAGTTTTTTTCACCTCCGGATCGGGACTCGGATTTTTCTGGTTACGTCATGGGTAAGGTTTTCGTGTTATTATACCTACTAACTGCCAATAGCTTCCTTCGGCTGGCACCCCGATCAATGTGCGAAGGGTGGGAATCGAACCCGCAACCTTCAGGTTGGTAGCCGTACGCCCTACTGACTCGCCTTCCACCCCCTCCATGGGGGATTTATTATAAAAAACTAATAGCAGATGGATTTATCAATTAATATGTTAACTATTGTTGGTTTTTTTTCCTTATGAATTGTTGACTAGTTCCCAGGACTTGATTCCATTAAATTACTGATGTTTTATAAAAGAGGATCTACAACATTGTTTACAAGTGGTTTGATTACTGATTCAGCAATTAAAATTAAATTATCTTGTATAAATTGACTAGAGTTTGTCACCAAGAGTTAAGTTTATTAGTTGTTAGTGAGCTTAACAACGATGTAGTTGGCAGCAACTTGCAGTTTAGCGTAATATGCAATGCAACCTGCATTTAATGTGTAAATGGTCCCATTATCTAAGAAGGTTGCTAGCTTAATAAGAATAATCCGCTGGGGTTAAATGATGTCTTTGGGACACGCTCTTCAGATGCTTATCCCAGGAGGGGTCATGTTCTAGTTGGCAGAGGAACTAACTAGATGGATTAATTAATCATCATTTTGGACGATTCCTAAGGTCTAAATATAATTTTGATGGATGTCGTTTCTATTGAAGCGCCAAAAGAAGAGCTGGGCGGCGAATTCCTTATCTATCCCTTTGAATTTTATTGATATAAAGCAGTATTATACTTTTCACTTGGAATATTAACAAGATAGCTTTCTAATTTATATTGTGTTGCTCTTGGGATAAGTGTGGAAAAGATAGTTTTATATTATCTATTTGTCATTTACCAACTCTTGTGTCTAGAGTTGAAGGAAAGGTTTCCCTTATCCAAGTGGTTCTCAAATAATCAAGAGGAATAATTGAATATGATTTTCTTTGTCCCAAAGTACATTCAAGAATAAGAAGGATGATTGTTAAAAACTATCTAGCTTTGAAAACATACTCAAATTGGTTGTGAAAAGCTCAACTAGGATATTAGTCTTCATACTATTTTCAACCATTCCATTTATTATAAATAATAATCTTTTCAAAGCACAACTCAAACCTGTGCATTAAACTGAATTAAGTTTACTATCAATTGACACATAAAGTTTAAAATGGCTAAGTCTATTTGGAAATACAAGCTTTTCTTTCTTGTAACAATCACTTTAGTTACTATGATTTGATTTAAACAGCAAATTTGGATAATCACACACAGGAAAGATGGGTGACTTTATCAATAAAAATAATACAACTTGGGTGAGCGTCATGGTGAGCGGTGCACTTAATGGTGCAACTAAGGGCATGAAATGCCCTGGAGGGGGACCAGGAACCCAATCTGCAAAGAAATTGTAGACTCAGACACTGTCTGGGTTTATGGTATTCACTGTAAAGCATGTGCAATATATGTATATTCAGTTCAACCAACCCTTGTCAAAGGTGGAGCATGGGATCAGACTCTTCCTTGGGGATGAGTCACCAACCCTGTGGGAGAAAACATGTGAGGCACAGCCCTCACTTTTCCCTCATGCAGTGTACATAGCCACCAACAACATGGGCCACAGCTGGATCGATATTGGTTTTAAAACAGCTGATGAAGCTGATGCCACAGCAAAAGTCTGTGTGGAAATTGCCCTCCCTGAGGGCAAAAAATTGTGTGCACCATGCGCACCAGATGGAACAAAGCAAAAACTTTGTTCATCTCTCTTTTGACTCACTCCCCATTAACCTTCCTCATAAGGTAATTGAGGAGGAGCTCCGCAAAGGTCTCATGGCCTATGGAGAAATTCAGCAACTCAAATTACAGTGATTTCACCTGATGCCCAACCTGTGTATGGGCAAAGCTATCACCATAATCAACCCCTTCCCAGAAGTGGAAGAGGACTTATCCAGAATTCCCCGCACAACAGAATTTCACTTTGCAGATGGGGGACAGTCAGCCGCATTCTGAGTTATGCTGGAACATGCACCGCCCATTTGCAACCACTGTGGCTCACTGGGCCACAAGGAACACACATGTCCTGTGAAAGAGGGCTTAATGGAAAATAATTGTTGTGAGGAAGCAATGGACGAAGATAATAAAAACTTCGTCAAAATGACTGATGGTCACCACACATTCCGCTGGGGTGAAGATGGACTATACTCCATCATGGACCCAGTTACAAGCAAACAACGTAAAGTGGCACAAAAAGCCTGCAAGCAAGCAGTGGCCAAAGCGGCGGCACATGCGGAGTCCACCATTAACCCCAGACAAATTTGGGAGGATATTTTGGATATTCACCAAACCAACCAATCAGAACAATATGTCCAGGTCAAAAATTTTCACAGTAACCTGACTGAGTCACAAAGCGACATCAGTCATGCACATACTGAGGAACAATGCAACTACAATTTGGGTGAAAATGCGGTGCACAATTCACCAAAGTCAAACCTCAAAAATATAAAATCCAATCAACAATCAGCATCAAATCAACACGAGACCTGTGTGGGAAAAGTTGATGCAAATGCAAAGAATTGCAATTCCTGAGAATCATTGGGTCAGATCAAGGGAACCAACAATAACAGTGAAAGAGTTGGAGTACAGATGCAGAGCATGGCCAAAATAAGCCGTGGTGGGATAGGGCCGGAGGGCCCTCCCAACTGCTCCTGAGGCGCTGCGGGCACCTCAGTGTCAATAGGGATGCTAAACATCGCGGGAGCCAGAGCTCATATGTCCCAAGCCAAAAGCTGGAATTCTTGCGAAAACCTCTTGTAGACATCTTGGCCATCCAAGGAACCCACTGTCTACAAGGGGAAGAAGGATCCTGGTCAACCAGGGTCGCACCATCACAATCAGTATGGACATCTCACTGTGTAGTGATAGTCCAAAACAACAAAAAATTTAAAATTACAAATTCGTCATCACACTTACATGGTCAAGACCTGGTAGCAACAATCACATGCTAAGAGTAAATAATTTAGATAGCATGTATCTATGCACCGTGCACTGCAACTGAGAGAAAACAATTTTTTGAAAACATTCCTACTCTCACCCTCCCACCAGATACCATTATGTTAGGTGATTTCAACTGCTGGGATAACCCCAATATGGATCAATGGCCTAATCCCAGGGGATACCCACCTGGACACATTGAATTCCATACAATGAAGGCATCTCTTGGCTTACAAGATGCTCTTCCCCCCAGTTCACCACTCCTTCCCCACATGACATGGCCCAACATATGCGAGGGAGTGCTCATATCGATGAGTCACATTGACCACATCCTCATCCCACAATCCCACCGCTAAAGGATCTCCAAATTTACAACAAAAAAGATCAATTTCTCTGACCACTGAATGGTTATGGTGCAGTTAGCGCCAACCCAATCCCATACACAGGTGTTGCCTTGGAGAAAGCTTCACCTGGAAAATATAAAATTGCTTGAGATATCTGACTGGGTCAAAAACAAGGCTACGAACCCAAAATTCACAGCCCCATTCACTTCAGATCCCATCAGAACATGGGAAAATTTCAAAAAGGATTTAATCAACAAAACCTGACATATTGCATCATGTAAGTACACCGCGGACATGGCCACAATCAAGTGTACCTTGGCGGAACTAGACCACCTGGAGATAAATACTCCAAGATCTGGCTATAGCCCCAACTGGGGACGCAAATGGGCAGAAATATCTGCTCAACTTAACAATCTCATCTTTGAACACCAACACAGAATCAAAGTATCGAACAAAGGTAAGTTCAAAAAAGGAAGGCGAAACCTGTTCAACATACTTTTTCCACCAATTCCACTCCCACAGAAACCAGCCCATGTGCACACAGGTCCACAAGACCAATGGCACCGTGGCAACTGACCCTTAGGAGGTCAAGGCAGAAGTACACCGCTATTACACCGAATTATATTGTGAAACGCCAACAGATTCACAAAAAAAAGAATTTATACAAATTGCCAAGATACAAAGTACACCACCGAATTACAACATACTATCCCTAATTACATGGGAGGAGCTTTGGGAGACAATTCGCGGTGCACCACATAGGAAATGCCCAGGGCCTGATGGGATACCCTATGAATTTTACAAAAATATTTTTAACAAATCGCCCCCCTCCTATTGGCGTCTATGAACCTGAGCTTGTTGGAAACACGCCTATTACCAGGAGGCCATGAATCCTACGTTATAACCTTGTATAAAAAGGGTGACAAGTTGGACCTGACCAACTGGCGCCCAATTGCACTCTCCAACACTGACAAAAAATTCTAACGAAAATTTTAGCAGCTAGATTAGGCGCAATTGCATCTGACGTCCTATCACCCAACCAGTTTGGGTTTATACCAGGGCGTTCAATCTGGAACAACATTCGCCCTGTTGCAAACATTTGCCAATCCAAAGCGACTGGTGCCCTGGTCTTCTTGGATCAGGAAAAGGCGTATGACTGTGTTAGCTGGCCATACCTAAAAGAATGTCTACATGCCTTCAAACTCCCAACAAGATTCGTAGAATGGCAATGCTCCTAACAGAATCTGCAACCATGGCTGTATGCGGCTCTGGATTCCTAACAAACAAGATCAAACCACACAGAGGGCTCAAACAAGGGGATCCCCTCAGCCCACTGCTATATAATTTCAGCTTTGACCCACTCCTCCGAGTAACTGACTCACTTCTCATGGGGATAGCCACACAAGGACAACCAACAGTCAAGATACTGGCCTTTGCGGATGACTGCGTAGCAGGTATAGCAAACAATGAAGATGCCCAACAGCTGGAACGCACTCTAGAGGAATACTCCAAGGTGAGCAATGCATCGCTCAACAAAAGAAAGACAGAAATCATTCTCTTAGGCAAATACACAAATAACTGGGCCACAACATCAGAACCTTATACCAAAACAAAAAGAAAAAACCCAATCATTTTACCCTTTGCATCACTTCCCACCACAACTCCTGTCTGACACCTTGGAATTTTGCTAGAATCAGGGGGATATGCTAATGAGACAATGGAAAGTAACCTGTTACAACGGGTATCCAAACGCGTCGCCTCCCTCAAGGGAAGAACCCCAGGATTAACAGGACGAGTTACAGTTGCTAACTCGCTCATCCCCCCAATACTGTGGTACCAGGCCCACGCGATCGCCTTCTCACCTACCTTTATAACTTCAATCCGCGCGCTTATCCAGGGCTGGCTGTGGCCCAGCTCTCACCCTCCTAAACGGATGGAAACACTATTTGGCCCACGCTCAAGCGGAGGCATGGGACTAATAGATTTTGAGAGCCACGCCAATCACATCCTAGGTACCTGGATAAAAGAAATCTTTGCTCCAGACCTCCCGCAACAACATTGGTCCAGAGCTGCAAGGATTAACTTTGCACAGGCGCTCAAATTAACCAACCCACATAGTCCACCCAGACTACTTTCATACCTTGCCAAGCACCCTAATGCAACAGGTCCGCATGGAACATCCCCTCACTTCAAACATATCCTCCAAACTATCCGCCGTATGGGATGGACCATAGAGAACATGGGCACTATACAGGGAAGGGGACGACCCAGCCCCCAATTCAAATTAAGAAAACCAGAAAACCATCCCCAGAGAGATATGCTCGCAACAACCCCAAACATAGCTAGGATAGAAAATCTAGATATGTTGGACATTCCCTATGATTTAACCACACAGAAGACAATGTGGAAAATGACTCACCACCCACTCCTACAGCTGAGTATAAGAGCAAACGCCTGGCGCTGTCTGAGAAGGACCTATAGGATGGCGGACCGCTCCAACTCCCTCCACAAAACATGTGCAGTATGTGGAGGGGAGGGATCCCTACATCACCGCCTAGAAACATGCCCCCCAACCAAAGCTATATGGCAGGAAGTCGCACGCCTGCTTAAGATCCAAAATGAACAGGAATCCTCGATATCAAAGAGCATCTTCGCGCTTTAGATTGAGTCACCAATCCCATCTACCCTCCGTTCCCTAATAATACCCATTGCAATGTGGACAATCCACACAATTGCATTAGATGCGTTCAAGGGCACAATCCCAACCATTCATGGGGTTATTAACAGATTTCATGTCCACTTACTGGAGCACTTCCAAGCCTGGCTCTATGGATATATGAGACCAAGGCAAAAGCGCTCATAGATTTATGGTTCCCACTCTGGTTTCTCCACACAGACCCCCTCCTTCACACCTGCTCCATAGCAGGGGAAACCCCCTCGGAGTAGCGCACCAACCCCCATACCTGGCAGTCCCGCTGGCGACAGGGGTAACTTGAGTACCCTGGGGTGCCCAATTTTTATTTGTCAGTTATTTCCTTAGCTTTACATATATTCGGTAATGTCCATCCCCTGGTCAGCTTACCTCAGTTAAATAAATATTAGGAAATACAATAGGGGAGTCAATATTGGGTGCCAGAAAATTAAACACAGCAAATTAAGATCTTGACACAAGAATAAAAATAAAAAAATCAAGAAATTAGGAAAATTGGATAAATGGGCCATGTTATGGGAGAACTTATCAGGAGTAAAAAAAGCTATTTTTGCAGTTTAGTTAAAGGAAGTTTTAAATAAGAGCCTAAATTTCTCAGATTTCATTTGCAATGATCACTTAGTCAATAGAATTAAAAAGATAAAAAATTACTCTTAACTGCAATTTGCCTGCGCCAAACCTAGCATGTGTTTACTAGATCGCCTGCTGCCATGATTGAGGTGGCAGTGCACTGCCTCTAGGCATTTATTGGACGCTGCCAAAACGCCTCAAGGCTGGCCCAGATAGCTCCATGAACACTTTGGTTCTCTAAATCCCGCCTCAGGACCTGTCCACCACCTCACATGATCCCAGCTGGTGCTCAGAAGCCCCCTGGCGCTCCCTTGGAGCAACCTAATTTTAGTCTTCAGGTCAAGTATGGGAACCTCTTCCACTAAGCAATTGTGGCCATCATTGCAATGGACACGGTGGTTTACAAAACTGCCAGATTTCTTTCCGCCCTTTTAAGGGGTACTTTGATATTGATTGCTTGTTTGAAGCCTGTACCATGGCATCAGCACATCTGACATTAATTTATAAAATTACAAGAATACCAACCATCTGAACTCACTTTCCAGATGAGGCCGCAGTGATTGTTCAAATCTAATATTGCCTTTCCACCTCTCCCCAAAACACCTCTGACATAGCTTTAAAGGCTTGGCTGCCTATGGCACTGACTCTGTGCTGCATGTTCATGTGTTAAATGACACTCATTATTTCACTGGGACTTGCATGTTCGCAATGATTTTCCTCTTGTGTTTAAACACTGCTTCACAATACCCCCACACAATGACCAGATCCTCTCCTGATCATCCTTTATGGGCATGCATCAAAAACATCTGTTACATCTACCCCTTGTGTTTTGCTCTTGACCATTCAAAGCGCAACTGCCTAGTGTTCTTTGCTGATGCTGCTTCCGCCGCTCTTCTTCTGACTTAAGCCCCACTTCTGGTTTTACTAAAACTTATTCTTGATAGATTAGTTCTTCCTCCCCCACCCTCAACTTTTGTGGGTGCTGCCCCACCGCTCTGCCACCAAGATTTGGCCGTTTAACCCATTCCTGAGTAGATGGATGATCATGCGCTGGCAGAATTGCCATGGTCCACTGTGCGCGGCCAGTCAGCATCTGCCACCCAACCAATTCCTGTCACTGGCCCAGCTTTAGAAGTAGTGAATCTTTTTGATTACATCTAATGGTTTGACGATACTGAATGTGCCTACAGAATTTTAACTGACTTCAACTGGTCCAAATATTTTACACAAACCCCAATTTGACTCCCCACCACCGTATCCGTCCTCACAAAGGTTTCCTAGTTTATAAAACAATCTATCAAAAAGATAAACTTCTCTCTCTCGTTGCAAACACTTTTGCAACCCATTCAATTCAAGACTTAATCCAGTTTGATAATCTCATAGAGGGATTAGTCTGCGCCCATGTCTGGGAGCAGTTGGGCAAGCAAAGCAAGAGGAGCAGGCGGAAGGCCCGCGGCTTCTAACGTTCGAAAATGCCCCGGAGAATCCGGCGGAATAGAAAAAAAATTTAAAAAAACTGGCGGTCACAATTTCCCCGGAGATACTCGCGTGGCAAGCACGATGCAACCAGTACATCAATACGCCACATTCCCAGCCACTTTCGTCGGTGGAATTCGGAGTCCGTGTGTATCTGGACATCCAAAAAATGGCCCTATGGGAAAAATTTTGTGAAGATGTACACAAAATTTTCCTGACCGCAGTGTACGTTGCACCTCACTCCATGTCGCGCAGTTGGCTGGACCTAGGTTTCAAAAACAAAATAGCAGCAGATGAGGCTGCAGCGGTGCGCGTAGTGGTAGACCTCCCCAAAGGGCAAAGGGTCGTCAAAACTAAACGCACCAGATGGACAAAATCGAACCAAATCTTCCTCACGTTTGACTTTTTGCCTACTATGGTAAAATGTGACATTTTGGAGCAACACCTGAAAGATGGTCTTGCCATATATGGCGAAATACAATCTTTTGAAATGC
Organism: Massospora cicadina; assembly: GCA_022478985.1. Lineage (NCBI taxonomy): Eukaryota > Fungi > Entomophthoromycota > Entomophthoromycetes > Entomophthorales > Entomophthoraceae > Massospora > Massospora cicadina. Next base: position 17,203 of record JAKSZP010003235.1, read on the forward strand.
AATGTTTCACGCTGATGCCACACCTGTGCACCGGCAAAGCCATCGCAGTTCTGACCCCATCTGAGGAGATCACGAAGGACCTAACCCAGATCCCGCACTCCACCTTTATTGATATCACAGGGCACACCACCCACCCATTCCGGGTAACCGTGGACAGCGCGCCCCCCATTTGCACCCACTGTGACGCGTTCAGCCATAAGGCACATGCATGCCCCATTAAAGAGGGCATTACATTCCAAGAGCACCCCTCGGCGGCCATGGCCAGCAGAGAGGCGCACTACGAACCAACCGCAAGCACCAAAGAGGCCTTCCCGTGGGGAGCACAAGGCTGCTACCTATTGGTAAAACCCATCTCCCCGCAGGAGCGGAAGAAGGCCAAGCAGGCCCATAGGACCGCGGCCAAGGAAGCGGCCAAGGTCCCCACCACCATCCCACACTCACAACGCCAGGAGGACATGGAGACCTTTGCGGCGGAAGCAATTCAGGAATCCATCACCCAATCAGATGGGGAGGCCCAAGCTGAATGGGCCACTCAATCTGAGGATCCGATGGGAGATTCAATCTCACCCAATTGCTGCACCCAAGCCCCGGTTGAAACTGACTTGGGACCTATCCCAACCAAAAAAAAAAAAAAATTTCGCCCCACTCGACGGTGCACCGAACCTATCCGCACCGCAAAAAATTCGTCCGACGTCGGGAAAACAAAAAGCGAAGGCCAAAGCCAAATGCGACTCTTTCCACAAAAATTAACAAAAACCCCGATAGCGTTGCTGCTAATACCCGCGCTGCTGTGAAAGCCCATGGGGACCTGGAAGAGGCTGGTGGGCCAGGGGGCCCACCCCCTCACACCTAAGGTGCGATGGGGGAAACCTTCACTCTAGGGACGTTGAATATCGCCGGACTCAAGGCCTCCCCATCCTGGGCTAGGAAACTGAGTTTTTTACAAAATAATTTACCCGTGGATATCCTGGCCATCCAGGAAACCCACTGTCCATGAGGTTCCGAGGATGCTTGGAAAACAATGCTCCTACCATCCCTATCCTTTTGGTCAAAGCACTGTGGGGTGCTAATTCGGAAAAACAATTTTTTTAAATTTATATCTTCAGAAACATTCCTAAATGACCGAGTGCTCATAGTCACCTTCTCTTGGGCCGATGTTGCACACACAATTGTCAACATTTATGCCCCAAATTGTGCACAAGAGCGTCGGGAATTTTTCTCATCGGTCAAATCCCTCCTGATACCCCCGATTCTTTCCTAATCAGTGACATGAACTGTTGGCTAACCTCACCAATGGACCGGTGGCTGCCCTCACCCCACGCCCCACAGGGTCATGTAGAACTACGCGTTCTAAAAGCCACCCTTGGGTTAATGGATGCGCTGCCGCGACATGCCCCACTGCTCGAAAACATGACGCGTCCCCACATCCACAACGGCCAATTAAGGTCCATGACCCGCATTGACCTTATTCTAGCGCCGGCGAAATTCCAACCCCACATCTCCCACTTCAAAACAACGAAAATGGAATTCTCCGACCACTGACTGGTCTCGATAACATACCACTTACCCATCACAGTTGCAAAGGCCCCACATTGGTGCAAAATCTGCCCCACAGAGCTTGCGTCGCCAGGATTTTCCACGTGGGTGGAAGAGGCAACTTTGGCAAAATCGTTTGTTGCACCGTTTTGCGCGGACCCCATTTCCACATGGGCAACTTTCAAAAAAGACACCATCCGCCACTATCACCATCTCTCATCCAGACGCTCACGAGCCACATCAGCGGTTATATTGCGCGCACTGGCAGAATTGGCCCACTTGGAGTCCAACATTCCAGCCTCAGGATATAGCCCTGCATGGGGCCAGAAGTGGGCGGAGGCAGCAGCACACCTCAACGCACTTGAAAGGCAACACAAGCATCAGGTTTGTGTCCAATACAGGGCCACACGCATCACTAAAGATGACAAGTGCACCGCATACTTCTTCAAAAAATTTTTTGCACCACGCCAGAGCGTGGCCTGCACACAAGTGCAAAGATCGGATAATTCTATTGTGGACACACTGGCTGAAGTGGCAATTGAAATGCAAAAATATTACTCCGAGTTATACCGAGCCAAACCAATTCAGCTGGCCAAAATGGCAGAATTTCTCGACAGAGCTCATATCCGCACCATTTTCCGATACCCGGAAATAATGAATTTAATTACTCCGAACGAATTATGGACTACCATTCGCGGTGCGCCAAACTGAAAATGCCCAGGCCCAGATGGCATTCCATATGAGTTCTACAAAAAATATTTTAAATACATATCCCCATTGCTGCTAGCCTCACTCAACCAAAGCCTGTTGGAAACGCGCCTCCTACCAGGAGGACATGAGGCTTTTACAGTCACACTCTTCAAGAAAGGGGATAGGCTAGACTTAGCCAACTGGCGCCCCATTTCTCTAACAAACACAGACACCAAAATTTTAACAAAAATCATGGCTAACCGTTTAGGGACTGTAGCATCTGCCACCATCTCTCCAGAACAATTCGGTTTCATCCCCAGAAGGTCGATTTGGGATAACGTGCACTCTGTGGCTAATGTGTGTCAGTCCACAGCCTCTGGGGCACTGGTATTCTTGGACCAACAAAAGGCCTATGATAGATTAAACTGGGAATACCTTAAGGCCTGCCTCCAACAATTCCGCCTACCTCCCCGCTTCATTAACTGGGTGATGCTGCTCACGGAATCTGCAACAATGGCTGTGTGCGGCCCAGGTTTCCTAACGGATGTAGTCCATCCTCAAAGGGGCCTGCGACAAGGGGACCCACTGAGCCCACTCTTATACAACTTCAGCCTTGACCCACTACTGTGAAATGTGAATGCCCAACTCACTGGGGTCCATGTGCCAGGCCAAACCCCAGTCAAGATGATGGCATTTGCAGATGATTGCATGGTGGGGGTGTCTAATAATAAAGATGCACGCGCGCTTGAAGCCCTCATCCAGGAATATTCCCGGGTAAGCAATGCGGCACTGAACGCCTCCAAAACCGAAATCATCCTCCTTGGTCAGTTTCAGAACTGCTGGGCCCCAGCAAGTAGTTCCCAACCCAGCCCAGCTGCTCGCCCAAGTCCACGCCTCACTAACTCAAAACACACCGCTCCACTGGTGCTCCCCTTTGTGCCGCGACCTACCATAGGACCGGTACGCCATCTGGGCGTGTGGTTGGAGGCGGGAGGATACGTGTCAACAGTAATGGAGGGCCATATACTGGACAACGTGATGAAGCGAATCGCCTCTCTCAGAGCCCACCCTACTACCCTCACTGGCAGGGTTGTGCTTGCCAACTCTATGCTCCTATCCAAAGTCTGGTTTGGAGCCCACGCCATCCCCTTCTCCCCAAGCTTCTTCAAATCCCTGTATGCTTTGCTACAAGGTTGGCTTTGGTCAGGCCGCCCTCCACCAGTACGACTTGAGGTCATGTATGGCCCTCAACATCATGGTGGCATGGGCCTACTTGACTTCAAAGCCCATGCCGCCAAGATCCTAGGCACCTGGATTGCGGCCGTCACTGCTCCTACACTCCCATCCCAACACTGGTCCCGCGCGGCCTGCTCCAACTTCTCCCGAGCCTTGGGCCTCAACAACCCATCAAACCCCCACTCCCTGATGAAATACCTTGCATCACACACATCAGCCACAGGTCCTCACGGGACAAAAACCCACTACAAACGAATCCTACTCTCCATGCGAAGCGCAGAGTGGAGAATTCGTATTAGTGGACATACAACCCAAAGAGGCCGCCCCTCTCCTCAGTTCACACAAGAGGTACAGGGGCTACCCATCCATGAGGGCGTGATCCCCATTCGACCCCAAGTCCTATCCAGGGTGGACTACCTGGACATGATGGACATCCCTTATTCCACTGAGACCCAAAAGATTATCTGGCAATACGCACACCATCCTCTGCTGCAGCCTCAAGTCTGTTCCCATGTGTGGCACTGCCTGAGGCGGGTGTATCGTACAGCTGAGCGCTCTAACGCTTTACACTCATCCTGTGTCGTGTGTGGCCATTATGGAACGCTGTTTCACCGCCTGGAGAAGTGCCCCACCTCTAAAGTGATATGGCGCGAAGTCCAACGTCTGCTAGGCCAGGATCAAACACATCCCTTCAGTCTGTCAAGGGATATGTTTGCTTCATCAATGGCCTCCCCCTCCCACCCTCCCTTCGTGCTCTGGTAGTTGCAATCGCCATGTGGACTATCCACACGATTGTCTTGGATGCCATCGCCGGATCCATCCCCACCCTCCCTGAAGCTGTCCACAGATTCCGGTCTCATTTGGTGGACCACTTTCAAGCATGGGTGTTTGGATATCTCCCACCACGTCGCCGGCAGCTGGTCTCCTCCTGGTTCCCAGTCTGGTTCATCAAATCAGACCCCTTCCTCCACACGTGCTCAATAGTGGCTACGCCCCCTACACACGTTCCCTCCCCCTTCCCATAAGTGGCGTTCCCGCTGGCAACAAGAGATAGCATCGCTTCTCTGGGGTGCCTCACCTGGTACTGAGATTTGTCTCGTCTGAGTCATATTCGGAAGTGTCCGTCCCATGGTCAGCCTTCCCCGCAATAAACGCAATCTATCAAAAAGCTGTTGATGCAGACGCTGCCCCCACCAACTCCCTCATCCATGAAGCCCTCCATACAGCAATCAAACCACTTTGCGAGGGGTTTCCTATACTAACTTCATTTATAGATTTCCCAAAGTTGCCAAATTGAATATAGAAGAACTAGCATTTGCAGCTGGCCGCACATTCATCAACGTGGCGAGATCTTTGCTCTATGACCCCAACTACCCCAACCCGCCAACTCATTGAATCATCCACTTGTTTGCCCAAACTTATAGCCTTTACTGAACACCAACCACCCAATATGTCGAGGTGATGCACACCGCTAGACTCATTAATGTTAAGAACCCTCACCTCTTTCTCTTTCTGCCCCATGCCGCTGATGCTCCAACACCCTTTTGTATGCTTTTGCCAACCACCTGAAATTAGCTCCAGAAGAAAATTTCTCTGACCCCACTTCCCTTATTAATATGGATGCTTAGGCTAACGCCGTGGAACCATGCTAGGATTTTTTATTTATTGAATAATCCTTTGTTTGGCACAACGCAAATTAAGATGCGCGGAGGACCCTCCTCTTGGGTTGAGCACCACTAGTACTAAAAAAGAGCATAATCTCTCATTTTAAAATCTTCTTAGGCATTGTAAAGATAGGAGAAATCTTACAAGAAAGTGGGTAGAATGCACTGTAAAGCATTGCAATTGTTAGTGAAACTTGAAAAGTAAAAAACCTCAGTTTTATGGTGTTTGTTTTAGCATTGCTTACTTTCTCATATTGATTTATAAATTTCTTAGAGTGCAAGATTCAGCTAGACTAAATATAACCAGTAGACTTTCCTATACAAAAGCCAATTCTCTGAGGGGTTTCTGACTAAGGACTAAAATACCTTTTAGGACATTTTTAAATGGTGCGTAGTACTTGGTCCTGCCCTACGTTATATAATAAGGGACTTAGTGGGTTACTCTGATTTAAGTCTCATTGGAGGTAAAGGTTTCAATCTGAATCAGGACCACAAACAGCCATTGTAGCTGATATAGTGAATAAATTATCTATTAGTGAAGTGGGGTGGGAAATGGAAAGCCTTCAGAGTAGCCCTTAAGGTAATCCAATAAGCTTTATTGTAAGCTTTCTGAAAATTTGAAAATATTAAAGCTCCATTATTCTGGACTGGCAGGCATTGACTATGATGTGATTCTGTATAATATGCTATGTTTAGGAAATAAAACAATACTGGCTATGTGATTTAACCTGTTGAGCAATTTTCTCAGCTCTTTTATAATTTTCATTATTATATCTGAGTCAGCATTAGTAAGAGATATTGGTCGCCAATTGCTCAGGTCCCTTGTGTCATGGATACAGATGATTATGAGTGGACTGGGATTCCAGTCTGGATGCATCATAACCCAATGGAAGGCCCAAAATACCAGAGGCACAGCTGTCCTAATGACTTGGAAAAAGTATTCTACTGTTTTTGTGAGACAAATGGTAGTTCCTGAACGTACCAGAGGACCAATAACAAACCAAATGGCTCCAATGAGGGCAACAGCAGGTTTTTCTGGGGCAACCCCCAGGGTAGGAGAGGCATTGAAGATGACAAATGCTCCAGGTTTTTTGGTTGAAGGCCTTTGGGAACAGAACAATAAGACTTAGAGCACTTCCAGGCGCAAATAATCGTCAGGATCATTCCACTGTACTGATTCTTAATCTAAATCAATGATTCCAAAACCATATAGAATCAGCTCAAATTATGGTCATAATGAGTTTGAGGTCATTCTGCAATTGGAAGCTTGGATTAAACTACCGTGAGGGGTCAGCAGAGGTGACAGGAATTTGACCAGGTTTTTTTTCACAAACTAAGTCAGATGGCTTTAGAGATGAGTGCTCCAGAATGTCCAGATAATTATAAGCTCACTAATATTAAATGATCAGGAGTTCTTTGCTTGCTGGGGGCTGTGCTATATTCATATATAGTGTTAGGGAACACGTTGGTCAGAATGCGTCAAGAAAGTGATCTATTGGTGGGGTGAATCTTAGTCTTAGGGCGCTCTTAGTTTGCAGTGAATTAACCAAGAGCATAGATCTATACAAACTCAGTTACAGCGTGAAGAGTTGCTGGCTTAGAGATTGTAGTGCCTATTCAAAGATTATTGAAACCAATACTTAAATGGTGGAATGCTTTTCCAGATAAATTAGAAAACTATTGAAAAATGGTGCATTAGGCAGAGCCAGTGAAAATAAAAATAGGAAACAGAGTGTAAGTCCCGAGGAACGTCCTCTGGGCGATGATTGGTCCACCTTTCTGTTCCTGAGCAAGAAAGTACCTAAGAGGATGGCCATACCCCTCGTTACTCAGGGCAATCTCGCTCACGTGGTAGATGAGCGCTGGAAAATAGCCCTTCAGCTTCAGATCCCGCTTCTGGTACTTGCACTCTCCTCAGCAGAACTGTTACTAAGGAATTAGTAAAATCTGTGCTGAGATCACCGAAATGGAACTGATCACAACTAATTTGAACGGCAATCAGCCAGATACTCAGATTTCAAATGGTCAAAGAGGTATGAAGGCTGATCTAACAGCTGGAATGCCCGACGGTTGCAATTCAGTTTACATGATGATTGAAAATCTTCTCCCCCTCCCAAATCCATCAGGCATCACCCCCAATGGGCAGCTTCCTGCCAGAAAATTGGGTGTTGCGCCTGATGCAATACCACTGACTGCAACTTGGCTCATCACCAAATTTTGTGATGTCAGCCCCCCAGGGAACTAACCCTCCTATTCCCAAATAGTTCACCTCTTAGGTTGAACTGACCGCAACTTGGCCTGCCGCCAAACTTAGTGATGTCAGTCCCCAGGGAAATAACCCGCCTATTTCTGAATAGTTCACCATTTAGGTCAATCTGACCAAAACTCAGCTCGTCGCCAAATTTTGCAATGTCAGTCCCCAGGGAACTAACCCACCCATTCCCAAATAGTTCACTACTTAGGTAGAACTTGCAGAACCTGATCCCAGCTTATTTTCCCCAAAATTGACAACTATTTATTGGGTGCATCGCACTGAGAAAATTGTTGGTCAATTCTCTTCCCTTAAATTTTCCAATAAAAACACCCTCCCCCAAATTTCCATTTTTATCTGTTGAGATTTAGTTCCCTTCCAGTTCCATATCCGTCATACCAGCAGCAGTGCCCCTGGCATTCTGGTTTGCCACTTGGATGCTCCAGCATCCAGGCTGGTAGGCCAGTCTATTTTCTACTTGCTGTCTGCCTGACACAGAGTGTTTATAAAAAAAAAGTTAAAAATAAGGAATAAGCTTTTCTTTCCCATTACTATCACTTTTAGTAACACGATTCTACGCAATTTTCTCCAAGATTGACAATCAACCAGGAAATATGAGCAAATTTATCTGCAACAACACCAGTTGGGTGAAAGTGGCCAGCGCAAAAGGCCCAAAGCCCTCCCAACCTACCAGGGAAAAATGCCCCAGCGGAATGTTGACACACCCTCCCACCAAAAAGGGTGAGCACAGCGCCGCACCCAGAGTTTTGCAATTTCTGTAAAAAATGGGCGCATATACCAAAATAGAACACTCCCAACCCCTGTCCTCCCTTGAGCACAGCCTTAGAATTATGGTCTTTGATACTTCCCTCAAATTGTGGGAAAAAAAATGGGGGAGGCCTTCTCTGTGACTTTCCTGAACACCATCTCGGTAAATTATAAAAATTTACATAGAGGATGGGTGGACGTCAGGTTCATGTCTGTGGAGGAAGTGGCAGAAGCAGCAATAGTCATATTCTCTGTAAAAATTAACAATGAAGACTGCACCATTCGCACGGTGTGCACACAATGGAATGAGGCAAATGACCTATTCATCATATTTGACTGACTCCCAAGCACCATGCACCATGATATCCTCGCAGATGAGCTCCGCGGGGGCCTCAAAGGTTACAGCGTAATCAAACAGTTTGAATTTGATAAATTCTCCCTCCTGCCCCACCTGTGTACAGGGAAGGCAATAGCCATTATAGAACCTGATCAGGATGTGGTAGAGGATGTTACCCTCATTCCATGCACAGCAACCATCAACCTCCCTGATGGCAGCGTATCTCGCCCCTTCTGCATCACACCAGAACACACCCCACCTATCTGCGAATTCTGCTCAGCTATAGGCCACAAAGACCACGCGTGCCCATTCAAGTGTGGGATTGAAGCACCGGAATTTTGTGATGACAATATGGACGAAACAAGCCCAACTTTTGGCAAGATTAAAGACTCCACTTTCGCCTTCTATTGAGGCAAAAGAGCTGACGTCACTTTGGTTGAGCCCATTTTGTGCAGGGACCATCGTTGCACACAGACTGCCCGCAAGCAGGCCGCGAGTTCTGCCAAGACCCAAGCTTGCACCACAATTTCCCCAGAATAGATTCAGGCAGATGCCATGGCAGCGCAGAGGAATAACCAATCAGATCCCCCACATATAACCCAATACAACCAAAATGATAAATTTTTTTTGACACAACCAATCAAACACCTCCAACCACGTTGGAGAAAATCCACCATGCACCACTGTGGATCCTCCCAGCCAATCACTTGTGATTAATGATGATATGGTACATGCACATGATATGGAAGACCATTTCAGCCAATTACAATGTGACAACACTCATGCACAAAACCCAATCACCCCAACACCTAGTTTCTGCCCATCAAACCCACAGGCAAGCGGCGGAAAATTTTTCGCTGATGGGGCACAAGCCAACCCATGCCAGACCCAAACTCCATGGAGTAATCCGAGCCATAAGAAACTGAACAAAACCAATACTACAACTGCTGACCAACACACTGGAACCAATCTGGCTAATTGGCCCCATACTCACAGTATGACCTGCGATAAGGAACTGGGTGACCTCATTGGGTCGCCCCAGTGTTCCTGATGTGCGGACTACCGCAATCACCATAGGGACGCTCAACATTGTGGGAGCCAAGGCCCCCATGTCCCAGGCCAAAAAAAGGGCTTTCCTGTGCAATATCCCCATGGACATCTTGGCCATCCAAGAACCCCACTGTCCACCTGGGGAGGAGTCATGGTTAACCATGCTTCTTCTGGCCAAATTCTTTTGGACGTACCACTGTGGGGTGGTGATTTGAACTAACCATATTCCTCCAGTAAATATCTGAAGCACATCCTCCCACCTGGAGGGATGGCTGCTTCTAGCAGATCTTGAGTGGAATGGAGAAACTTTCTCCATGGCATGTGTGTATGCCCCAAATGATCTGAACGACCACCAAAAATTTTTTATCCATTATCCTCTCAATCCCTTTCTCTGAGGCAACGTTTTTCGGGGGAGATTTCAACTGCTGGCTTAACACCATTACTGACTGCTGGCCCAAGTCTAAGGCTATACCCCGCAGCCACACAGAACTATGCATAATAAAGGAAATGCTGGGCCTGTGCGACACCATTCCCAAACAAGCCCCCACCCTGGCCAACATGATGAGGCCCCACCACAACAATAACCAGCTAGTCTCAATGACCCATATTGACCTGATGCTCACCCCTATAGACCTCCATCACCGGGTATCAGATTTTTACAACAACAATTATCCCTTTCTCTGACCACCGGATGGTCTCATAGCATTATCATCCTCAGAAAAATACCAAAAGCCACCAACCTGGCACAGAGTTCACCCAAGCACCATCCATCTTCTGGAGCTTAAATTTTGGATTGAGATGGTGCTAACAACACAGCAAGAAAGATGACCACCCAATGGGAACCCTATCACCGAGTGGGAAATATTCAAGGCTCGAGCAACCAAGAAAGCCTGCCACCTGAACTCCAGAAAAACAGCCGCAATGTCCACAACAATCAACAAGGCTATCAGACAGCTTCAGAACTTAGAATACAACACACCTCGTGAGGGATACAGCCCCCAATAAGGCCGCCTGTGGTTCCAGCTATCTACACAGGTAAAATCCCTCTTTAGAAAACACCAGCACTACACCAAAGTATGCTACAAATCAAAATACATCCTATCTGGCGAAACTCACATGGCCCAATTATTCTGCCGTTTTAAACCAATTTCAACTTTGGCGACTTGCACACAGGTCCGCCAAGCAGACAACACACTGGCGCTCACACCATCCGAAATATCAGCTAAATTACACCAATTTTACACTGACCTGTACACGGCGGATTTCACATCACCTAGAGAAATTGGAAAAATTTTATCATCCGCTAATATTGACACTATAGCTGATCAACCAGACCTTGTCGCACCCATCACTAAAGATGAACTATGGGAGGTAATAAGATCAACTCCGTGCAACAAGTGCCCTGGGCCTGATGGCCTACCATATGAATTTCTCAAAAATATTTTGACTATATCGCACCAATACTACTGGCAGCTATGAACAAGTGCCTGGAGGGCACAACCCTTCTACCTGGCGGCCAAGACGCATATGTGGTCACACTCTTCAAAAAAGGAGACCAGGCAGACCTAAACAACTGGTGTCCAATTGCTCTCACCAATACTGACACCAAAATACTAACTAAGATCTTAGCTAAGCGTCTGGATTGCACTGCTCAGACAGCCCTCTCCCCCATCAGTTTGGCTTCATCCCAAATCGCTCAATTTGGGATAATATCCACACAATTGCAAATATCTGCCAAGCTAACCCCACAGGCGCCCTTGCTTTCCTGGACCAAAAGAAAGCATATGACCAAGTGCACTGGGGTTACCTAGAACAGTGTCTAAAGGCTTTCAACCTACCACCTTGTTTTATAAATTGGGCGCTCCTCCTAACGGCTCAGCCAGGTTTGCAATCAGAGGCCCAGGTTTCCTAACTGACACCATCACCCCCCAAAGGGGCCTCAAACAAGGTGACACGCTTAGCCCCCTTCTATACAATTTTACCCTTGACCCTCTCCTCCGCATTGTAAACTCAAAGCTCACTGGAATCAGGTTGGAGGGACAACTACCAACCAAAATGCTCGCCTTTGCTGACGACTGCGTTGTTGGAGTCTCTGGCAATAGGGATGCCAGGGCAATTGAGCGCATTATTCACCAGTATGATTCAGTGAGTAACGCCATGCTGAACAAACAGAAAACAGAGGTAATTCTTATGTGCAAATTCAGTTCAAACTGGGCCTCACCCTCCCACCACCACACAAACCAACCAACTACACATCCAACCACACAACAACGATCCAAGCCAGTAAAACCACTGTGTTTACCCTTTGCACACCACCCCGCCACCAACCCAGTCCGTCATCTGGGCATATGGCTTGAAGCTGGTGGATATGCACTTGACACCATCGAAACCAACATTTTGGACAAAATCACAAAAAGAATGACGTGTATGCGGAGGAGTAAAGCTAGTTTAACCGGAAGAGTTGTGTTAGCAAACTCCTGATCTTGTCAAAGTTATGGTTTGCTGCCCACGCGGTTCCCTTCTCTGCCAACTTTACCGACGCAGTCTACAAGCTCCTGCAGAACTGGCTATGGTCTGGTTACCGCGCACCTGTCAGGCTGGAGACCATGTATGGCCCATGGAAGAAAGGCGGGATGGGGCTGCTCAACTTCACGGAACAAGCAACGTAAATCCTCAGCTCATGGGTAGCTCTCACAACGTCACCCAACCCACCATCCCCCCACTGGGCTAAGGCAGCCCAAACCAACTTCGCAAGGGCACTACATCTGAGGTCCCCCTCCAACCCTGCAACTCTGATGAAGTACCTTTCAAAACATTCAACCGCCACCAGACCGCACAACATCAACCAATATTTCAAACGCATCTTGTACAACCTAAGACAAGGGGATTGGAGCTTCTCCCATGCACAGCATTCTGAAGACATTCACCTTCAAACTGGTTACATGCAACTCCACAGGGGACAAATGGTGACTAACGCGCCTGCCCTACTACCATCCTTTCTCTCTATCCCGGATTGACTACCTAGAATACCAAGACGTCCCATATGACTTGCGCACCCAAAAGCAGGTGTGGGACCTCGTCACCTGCCCCCTCTTATCCCCACAAGTGCGCTCCACAGTGTGGCGCTACATGCACTGTACGTTTAGAACAGCCAACCGCACCTTCTCAATGTTCAAGACATGCGCCATCTGCGGCGGACTCAACACACTAGCACACCGCCTGGAAGAGTGCCCGCCATTCACGCATATCTGGGCCAACGTGATGCACTTGTTTCAACAATCACAACAGCTGAATTCCGACTATCCCGCGATATCCTGGCACTCAACATGGCCTCGCCTATCCCCCAGACGCTAAGGGCTCTAATTGTGAGTATTGCAATATGGTCCATTCACACAATTACCCTCGACGCTTTCAACGGGATCCTCCACAATTTCAACCAAGCCATCGTCAGGTTCCACAGCCATTTGGCTGACCACTTCCAAGCTTGGCTGTTCGGATCACTCCAACACAAATGGAAGAAATGGATGGGCAACTGGATTCCAATCTGGTTCCTTCATTATGACATTGAAAACCTCACAGTCTTCATAGGCGGTACACCCTACTAGCCCCTGAGCTGCCATGCCACTTAAGGTCTAGTCATCCACCACCCGTGGCTCCTAGCCACACCCAAGTGTGCCAAGTCATATCTTTTGAGTTCCATTGTTTCGCGCTCTCTTCCTCCTCTTCTGTTTTCTTTTTCCTCTTCCCTACATATCAAATGTGTCTGTCCCCTGGTCAGCAATCCTCGAATAAATAAAAAATAAGGAATAAACTTGTAACTGACCATATGAGGGGCTGTTGCATTTATAGTATTGGGAGGAGAGAATCATATAAGGCCCACAGAACTGGCCTGAGAATGGGCTCCATAAACATATTCTGATTAGTTGGCCAATAATATGGTATGTATTAGGAGTCTTCAATAGGGTTTTATAATATCATAAAATACTTATATTGGAATCCTTGAATTATTAATATAAATTAGCTTCAATCTTGAACATGAATTTTTCAGTGAAATGTTGCAGAAAGTTCCGTAGGAAACTACTCTAACCTGCTGATTCATTAAAATAGCCTTGGGTTTGAATTGAGTGATCAATGATGTTGATCTGTGATTCAATAACTAGAGATGACCCAATATGGACCATCTGACTTGTTTAGTGTAATTTTAGGTTTGAGCGTTTTGTTTCTGGGGAATTAAAAACAACTGAGATAAGCGTGGGATAAGCCTAAGGACACTGCTGGAGGTCAATAGACTGGACTGACTCCCTGTAAACCCACTCTATCATTTCCAATAAGTCTAAGAAGAAAAGGGTCAGAGAGAGTCCTTGGGGGCAAGGCAATTGATCATTGCTCAAGAGCCAAATGGTAGTGGTCACTTACCTGAGATAAGGGATTTACTAGACCCTAGGCCCCTCTTACTTCTGAAGATATATTGCTCACAGAGCAGGCTGTGGGTGGTCTCAGGACTTACGCCTTGGGTAGAACTTTTATATAATTTTAACAAATGCTTTAGACCCTCAGGGAGTAAACAAGTTTTATATATGTTTTTTTTGATGAGGGCCTTTAATTTCAGGGGCAATAGATTTAAAATGGGATGCAATAGATTTTTTAAGGATGCCATATTAGCCAGAAACTTATGCCAGGGTTACTTAATTAAGCATCCCATAAATTCTTTGTGGCTAAAATATAGATCAAGCTGGTAATGTCAACCGTTTGATGGATATTAAATTTTATTCAAATGATTTTGAACATATAGGTCAGTTCCATCTGACTGGTATAGGTTTGAGTAATATTGGTGAACCATTGGAAATACATTAGAAGGGTAGTGACAAGAGTCCATTACAATTGTAGACTTAGTGCAGTAAGTTGCCTATTTTTGCAGTTAATCAGCGCATGTAGCAGATTGTTAATTGCCCCTTTTGTAGTTAGTGATCCCACCAGTAAGCTGTTAAAATCTTGGCCGCTTAGATGTTAGCTCGCTTCTGCTCCCTTATTTTAACTGCACAGATACTTGACCACTTGCGTTGATTGATTGAAAATGGATAAACTGGGGCAATAATAGTATGAAGACTATTATAAAAGTTGATTGCATAAAAGCCTCGTTGAATAAAGGGTCCAACGCTAAACAGGTACTAACTTAAAGATATGTTGGACTGGTAGGGAACACTTTTTCTATTCTCTTCACGCAGAGCCAATCAGAGAATTGATAATAGAAACTTAAGGATATCTGACCTTGCACTCATATCACAAAAGTAATACAATACAACCAATGTATAAACAACTAAGTTTTATCAGGGTAAAATCTGTTTTTACTAGAGAATATTTGGGGGTTTTATAATATAATTGGCGCATAATTTTTCAGCTTTACGTTGGAATTCAATTAAATGTTCCCTAAATTGGATTGACTCTTAAGTTATAGAAACTGAATCTTGTCAGGTATCCTTGACTTGATTTTCTTAGGTAATGTAATCCTCAGTTTTTGGTGACAACTTTACTGGTGTAGGAACTTGATACCAATTAGATTTAAGTCCTGATGCCTAATGACAATATACCATCTACCACAAGCATTAGAACGCCTAGGTACTTTCTGAAGACTCCCCATCCATTTGTTCTGAACAATTTCCCATATTAATTTGACTATTGGGGTTGTTTCTTCATCATATCTTGCTCAATATTGTCGGGGATGATCCATGACTACCCATCTGTTTTCTCTGAACAATTTTACCATAATAATACGACTATCAGGTGTTGTTACCTCATCAAATTCTTGCTTAATACTGTTAGGGATGATTCATGATGAATTTAGACTAACACTTTGGTTGGCAACCATTTAAAAGATATACAATTGTAACCACCAATTGTCAAAATAATTAATCAGTCAATAGGTTGGATAAAGCGTCAACTGAAACTCTAACATATCCCTCCTCTTGACCAAATTATTTATTGTAAGATATAACCCTTGGGGATGGAAGCTGCCTCAGCCTGTGCTCATATTTGGATGTCATATCTCTATGACCTCAGCAGAGTTTGTCTCTATCTGCACTCAACGCCCATATGCGCTGCTCAGCTTTGCAACTTCTTGTCCTTGATTGCTACATGATGCCACCTCTTCTTGAGTAAGTTCCTGATACATCATGCTGCGCCAGCCCCATATCAACATATTTGCCAAGAGATTAACTGGTCCACCTGTACAAACCCAGGACATGCTTCAGTACTTCCTCAGTCAACATGTATTAACCACAGGATGGGTTTCAATGACTTGTTAACCCTTTAACTTATTTTCAAAAAAATTTCCTCTAATTTTTGGCCTTAACTTTTGCAAATTTTTTTGCTAATGTTCACACTTTTTAAGCTCATTTTGATCCATGTCATAACATGAATATTCAACAAAATTATGAAATAAACATATGTAAATCTCATTTTTTGGACGCATATAAACATTTTTGTATTTACATACCCCTCAGTTTTTGGACGCAAATATGCGCTTTTAGACTTACATCACCCCCATGTTTTGGACGAATATATGCGTCATCTCATTGAAAGGGTTAATAGGGACTATTACGGCTGATCTAGTTTCAGCTCATCCTGATCATACCAATACTCAGGGTTCATGCCCATCATTGTCTTTCCCTTCCTCCACACTCAGTAGGTGGAAATAATACTAGATGGATCACCACATAATGTAAAAATTGAATTTTATTATATTCTTTTTAGTTTTTATATTTTTTATTAATCTTTTTATATTTTTCTCTTATTGTTCATTATTACTATTTTTATTATATATATTTTTAAGTCAAATATTTTAGGTATTTTTTATGGACTCTATTGACTATTTGACCATCTTTGATATTCTTAATTGTATAGGCATCATTTGCTGATTTAATGATAATTGTGATGTTCCCATCCATAGGGCGTCCAACTTGTTTTTCCTTTTTTTATTCATCATTATTTGCTGATTTGAACGTTCAGATTAACTCTTCCAATAGATCTGTAAATAATCCCCTGTATACATGGATTAACTTAATATATTTTTCTCTATTAAAATACATCTGAATCTGATTCAATTTCTCGGCATTATTTGCCAAAACAAATATTTAGATTAACTCTGCCAATAGATTTGTAAATGATCCCTTACTTGCACGGGTTAATTTGGTAACTGTTTTCTCTACCAAATTCATCTAGATCTGATTATTTCTTTCATCATTCCTTGTCTTTATCATTAATTGACTAATCTAAGGTTGCCAACTTTATCCACTACCCTCAGGATTAATTGCCATTCACTTTGACCTCATCTAACACCTCAGGACTTCTCACGGCAGACCCAGTTGCAACCCAAGCTGGTACTGCCAAGCTCTTTATGTTAATTAGATGTCTGGAGGAACAGGTTCTCTTGAAGTGCTAGATAGTTCACTTCTAGACTGCAAGGCCTTTTCCCTATTTTGGCAGTTTCATCCTCCACTTGAGGAATCACAACATTCACAAATCAACAAGATTTCTTATCCCAATTTTGGGTGCAAATTTTCCCATTGCTCCACTTTTCCAATAGTGGCTAGTTGATTTATCCTTCCGCTTGGATTCATCAGGTTTCTTCCCCATTACAACTATATTCTGCTAATCAACAACTCGTTTATGGATCAATGGTATGTTGTCTTCTAATTCCGCCATAGTTTGATTGTCCTCAGCTGAAATTTACTCATAAAATTGATTGGGCGCATCAAAAGTTGCTCCCAACATCTTCATATATTCCACCATCTGTGAGGTCATTATTTTAGTTATTAGTGCTGACGCCATAATCCAATGCAGTTCCTGGTAGGGCTGAAGTGCCGTCACCATGGATATGCATTCATCAAAGTCAGTCAGCATTTTCGCCCCTGTCAAGATATGGGGATCTGGTATTCTTGGTAAAAACGATCAGAAAAACTAGCTAGGATCTCATCCTTGTGGAATGTAAGCCATAAATTCTTGATTGCAATTTTCCATCCTAGTAGGACTTCAAAACTCCAACATGATTGCTGCTTTAGGCTAAGCGTACAACCATTTGTCCCCATTGAGATGAAATAGTACCAGATTCTGGAAATCAGTGCTAAGACGGTTCATTACAGTCACTGCTTTCTAATGGTCTGCATAACCAAACATTGTCATATCAAAGAGGCAGAGAAACGCCAGAGCGTTATCCCAGTGAAAGGTGGGCAATTTCAGCATCTTCAAAATTTCTTGATTGCTCCACTCATAGGAGATTTTTGCCCAACAACTTGATTAGCCATAGGAGTGGCTTCAGGAGTCATTTCCTATAGACCAGCAAATGATTTAGGCATATTTCAGGGTAGAGGTGTCTTCCCAATTGTAGGTTCACATATATTTTTGTTGGCTTCATCTACCTCAAATTGCGTACAATCACATTTGTGATTTTCCAACACAATAATGTATTTCATTATTTTTGCCATATTCTTACAAATCTGCCAGATGCGTTCTCAGTTGGATATACATTTGTTTTTTTAAAATAAGTTTCTTTAATAAGGTTTTCCTCATTCCGCTTCAAAAAGATAATTTTCCCACATAGGTCGTTATTCACATTTCCCACTTGTTTGAGCATTTCTTCTGCTTTGATTACACGCTCCTCAAAGGTATTGACATCAGCTTGAGATACAGAGCTAAGCACAAACTGATTGGCATTCTGTAACTCCATCCAGAGCTTCTGAAGCTCATTCTTATAAGACATCAAGGACTGAAATTGGCTTTTTACAATTCAACTACTCCCTGTATTGAGCACCAATTGTTAAAATCTGGGCCGCTTATATGATATCCTGATTCTGCTCCCTTATTTTATCTGCACAGATTCTTGACCACTCCCGTTGATTTATTAAAAATAGATAAACTGGGGAAAAATAGTATCAAGACTATTTTTAAAGTTGATTGCTCATAAGCCAGGTTGAAATAAAGGGTCCAACATTAAACAGGTACTTCTTCTTTAAGATATGTTGGACAGGTAGGGTTCACTTTAGTATTCTCTTAAGTGGAGCTAAGCGGAGACTTGATAATAACAACTTATGGATATCTGATCCTTGGACTATTATCCCAAGAGTACTGCTATACAACCAATGTATAAACAGCTAAGTTATCAGGGTAATTTTTTTAGATTAGAGAATATTTGAGGGGTTTTATAGTATAGTTGGCGCACAAATTTTCAGCTGTCTTCTGGGAATTAATTATTTTTCCCTAAATTGTATTGACTCTAAGTTTTAGGAACCAATCTTGTTGGGTATCCTTGCCTTGATTTTCTTAGGTAACAGAAATCCTTGGTTTTTGGTGACAACTTTATTGGTGTCAGGAGCTTGATACCAATTTGATTTGAGTCATGATGCCCAATGACAAATGATACCATCTACCACTAGCATTAGAACAATTGGGTATTTTCTGATGACTCCCCATCCATTCTTTCTGAATAATTTCCCATAATAATTTGACTATCAGGTGTTGTTCCCTCATCAAATTATTGCTTATTATTGTCAGGGATGATTCCCGATGAATTTAGATTAACACTTTAGCTGGCAACAATTGTTAAGATATACAATTGTAAGCATGAATCATCAAATCAATAAGTCAATAGGTTGGATAATGTGGTAAACTGAAATTACAACATATGCACAGGCGGTATTGTTTATCAATGCCTATTTCTTGTAGGTAAATTGCTGTTGTGAACCATTCTGTGCCTAGGCCGGACTGTAATCTTAGAACTGGAGCAATTTGCTCCAGGTGTGTTAGAGTATGACGAAGGCAAATAGTTGCCATCTTAGGTGCATAATGACACCATGTAGAAAATTAATTGACTGCAGAATTAGTTTGTTTTTTAACACATCCAATGTTACCAATGGATCTTCACAAAAAGGGTGAATTTGAGGATGGGTATGCTTGTTGTTTCATCCATTTTTAGAAAGTCTTCATAGGTGATTCTAGACAAAGTTAACAATAATATGGAATTGGAACTGCAGGTGTTCAAGAATTAAAAAATGAAACTCTGACTGAGAAATGGTCTTAAAAGTAGACCATTGTGGTTCATACATATTAATATGAGAATCTAGGAATATGGGTGCTAAAATATATTATATGTGGACTTTGAAATGAAGATGCCTTTTTAACATATGATTTCTTCACATGAACTGGTTCTTAAGCCAATTCAGCTAAGTCATACAAGCTCTGATCCATCTTAAGTACTAGGAACTCAATATGTCCCAGGGAGCGGGATAAGGTCATGACATTATGCTATTCCAGGCATTTTCCTAACAGCAGAACTTGCTCATTATGAATGAGTTTTCTTGTAATTTTTGGTTCCTTGACTTTATTAAAAATTCAATCCAGTAGTTAAATTATTTGGGGCATACACATTAAAAATAATAAGCTCCTCGTTGTCCCAAAATAAGTTTAAGTGTAGACTAATCATTTAAATATCTTCTTTATTTTATAATGAAAATTTCTTTGTTGAAACATATGATGATCCCATAGTGAAAATCAGGTGGAGGTTATTGAAAGAAGATCATATTACCACTCTTTTTTATCTCCTTCAAAAAAGTGGTTTCTTGTATCCCAATATGTCAGCAGGTGGGTTTTGTGAAGGGTTCAGATTTTTGGTACAGGATGGTTAAGCCCTAAACACTGAGACATAAAAAATCCTTAAATTAAATGAAGAACCTGAGCTACCTCATGAGCGATGAACTGGGTCAGTATATTCAGCCTCGCTCTTGAAATCATTTTTCCTTAAGTGAGGACGCCTGTTCAGGCTTATATTGGGATTTGACCTCCCCCAAACTAGTACCATCTGTGCACACCTTCAATTGATCCAAAATTTTCTACCTCTGACGACTCTACTAAATCCCATAAGCTCTTTGGAGCATTATTCCTCGCGACCTAGCAAAGTTGTCAAAGGCAAGCCTGCCATCAATCCCACACCTGACCAAGTTCAGGGTGTTGAATATCTTGCCAGTGGAGGTCATTGTTATCCTAGAAGAAATATGGTGAAGTCAAATAACCAAATATTACCCCCTTTTAGCTTAATAAAGACACTTTTTACCTTTATTTTGATTTCATTTTCACTTAATTTTAGAGCCCTTTTTAAAGAGCTCCTCTCCAGCCATTGGCATCACAATTACTTGTTATATTACAATAGTTCTCTTAACACTGATTCAAAAGCTTAAAGTAGTTAATCAGACCATGATTAGGATCCCCAGCTCTCCCCGCTATCTCATCTCTGTAAGACAATTCAATCCATCCATTTCAGTACATTTCAGAGGAACGACCATCCTCAGCTACCCTATCCAAACAAAATTATTAGTGCTCCTTGCATGGTGCTCGCCTGAGCTACCAGTGTAAAAATATGTTCACAATAGATGATCCTACTGAGACCCCACTTGGCTCTTACCAAAATATCAAGTGTCACTCAACGGGTAAATTCCTACAAAAACACCAAACCTGAGAACATTGTACCAACCTTTTACAATTCCATGCTACGCTCAATATCTCTATTTCAACCCTTGAACCCCAGAACTATCGTTTTCAGCCTACAGGTGTGGCTAATACTATAAACTAAATTTTTGGTGCTCTTTTCCCAGGAGATCGCTCTCATCGCAACTAAAAGCCCACTGTTCCTGATAACATGTGAGCTTTATATGAAGTCTCCATCTTACCAATATCTAGTGTGGGAATATATCGCGCTGAGCGTATTTAAACCAATTTGTGCTCTTTGCCATTCACCATTTAGTTCAAATGATGGGAATTTACTCTGAAGAAAACTGCAGACAATTTATTTGTCATAAGAGTTACACCCTAACTTTTAGAATTCTATAAATCAGCTTCCTTGGTTGTAAGAGATAACCATGAGGCCATTCTTGAGAACCTCACCCAGATTATTTCTATTCAAAACAGAATTTTCAACTGGACGTGGGAGTGGCTATCCTTCTTCAGAGGAAGTAGCTACCTAATCTACTGAAACAACCACATTATTAGAAATCAGTTGCAGCAATCTACCACCAATCTCTTGGGTCAAATTAATACTTTTGTTTAACAAACTTTGGAACTATTGACCTAATTTGAAACAGCACTTCAACAAGTGTTTGAGGCTCAGGGTTGAACGAAACACTGGGCCCTCCTGGCCCTGAAGGGCCACCAGGTCCCACGAGGAGTGGGGATCAGTCAGTTGAGAAGGAGTGATGGGGCCCCCTAGTATTGATGGGGATGATGGGCAACCTGGGCCTCCAAGACCCACTGTCCTCCTGGAACACTTGGCCCCCTTATCCTCCCAAGTAACCTGGTTTCCCTGCCAAACCTGTCCCCCTGGCCTTCTGGCCTTCTGGGTCAACTTTGCATTTACCTTCCCCTCCAGAGGATTCTTCACTAAGCTACTGCATTCACTCTCTGTAACAAAATCTTGAAAATATCGCTTGAAGCTACTGGCTGTATTGCTCTGGAGAACCTATTGACCCAAAACTTACTGTTGATGCAATTAAAGAAGGGTTGGACAACACTTACCACCTTTACGATTCCCTCACTCTAGATTTACTTCATCAAAGAAAAAAATTATTAGATTAGAGCAAGATAAACATGAGCTCCAGTGTAACGGATCAGGTGGTACCTGATCCATGCATTGCTATGGATCAGTTAGTACTAGATCCAAATATGGAACTTATAAGAAGAAACAAAAATGAGAGTGAATTGGAGCAAGGGAGATTTGACTGTTTGAAGCCAAAACGCATCTGAGCAATATGATGTCAGACTTATGAGCGGCATGGACAATGATTAAATGGGGAATGAAATCTTCACCTGAGATGTGCTGGATGGTTTAGGAGAGCTTGGCATATGAGAAAGCTTATTTTATATTTGCAAAACACTATTTATTTGGCGATAGGCTGGCCTGAATAGCCAGTTGAGTCTTCTACGAAATCCCTAAAATCAAATAAAGATTGGTTTACATAAGAAAAATTATTTTAATTAAAATAGAAGAATCAGATTGAAGACATGGGCTCCACTAGTGAGCATGGTGTGGCGTTGGCGTGGATCTTGGTATTCTCCTACAGCATGTGGACAGTGATCCAAGGTCATGTGGCAATGGCGAAACTCAGCGTATGGGTTTGGGGATTGGCTCTGGCAGGCTGGTCCCTAGTGAGTCAGCAATGAGGCTCTTACTTCCCAATTTCCTTATGATATATTGGCGCAAACCCGTTCATTACATTAGACTTAACTCAATTTCTTCTTGGTTTGGCCATAAGTGGAAGGAGGTGGATGTTTTGGAAGGGGAGGAATGTTCTGGCTGTGAGTTAAAGGTGGTGGAGGATCTGGAAGGAGAGGAATGTTTTGGCCATACGTTGAAGGAGGTGGAGGTTCCGAAAGGAGAGGAATGGTTCTACGGTGATCTGAAAGAAGTATTGTGAGTTAAGTGTCAGATGTGGTTGTCTCAATTGTCTGGAGGAACTGGGGATGAAGTGTACTGGGGGCGGATTAAATGGCGCAGGCCATGGCGGATATTGAGGAAAATCAACGGAGGAGTATGGCGCGGGAAGTGGCCCATCAGGAGCAGAAGGCGGATACCCAAAAGGCATCCAAAGGAGCTGTGGATGAGTTGTACCAGGGGGCGGACAAAATGGCATTAGCCATGGCAGATATCGAGAAAATCTATGGGGAAGTGTGGAGAGGGCGATGGCCCAGCAAAAGCAACAGGTGGATCCATGAGGAGTGTCCAGAGGGGCCATGGATGGAGTGTGCCAAGGGGCGGATGAGATGGCACATGCCCTGGTGGATACCGAGGGAGCACTATGGGGAAGTTTGGAGTGGGCGGTGGCCCACCAGAAGTGACAGGTGGATCAATGCAGAGCGCCAGATCCAGAGCTTGGGAGATTTCCAAAGGGCTGGCTGCATGTGCGAGTGAAGTGGAAAGGTGATCTGGAGGAGGAGATGACATGGCAAACAGGAGAAATTAGTGCGCAGTGCCTGGGGATGGTCCAGGGATTCCAGTCTTCATAGGGGGGTGATGTAACAGATCAGGTGGTACCTGATCCGTACATTGCTATGGATCAGTTAGTACTAGATCCAAATATGGAATTTATAAGAAGAAACCCAAATGAGAGGGAATTGGAGCAAGGGAAATTCAACTGTCTGAAGCCAAAACGCATCCAAGCCAATATGATGTTGGACTTACGAGCAGCATGGATGATGATTCTATGGGGAATGGATTTTTCGCCCAAGATGTGCTGGACGGTTCTTGAGAACTTGGCATAGGAGAAAGCTTATTTTATATTTTCAAAAGCACTATTTTTTAGGGGTAGGCTGGCCTGAATAGCCAGTTGAGTCTTCTACGAAATCCCTAGAATCAAATAAAGATTGGTTTACATAAGAAAATAATATTTTTATAAAATAGAATAATTGGATCGAAGATATGGGCTCCATTAGTGAGCATGGTGTGGCATTGGCGTGGATCTTGATATTCTCCTACAGCATGTGGACAGTGATCCAAGGTCATGTGGCAATGGCGAAACTCAGCGTATGGGTTTGGGGATTGGCTCTGGCAGGCTGGTCCCTAGTGAGTCAGCAATGAGGCTCTTACTTCCCAATTTCCTTATGATATATTGGCGCAAACCCGTTCATTACATTAGACTTAACTCAATTTCTTCTTGGTTTGGCCATAAGTGGAAGGAGGTGGATGTTTTGGAAGGGGAGGAATGTTCTGGCTGTGAGTTAAAGGTGGTGGAGGATCTGGAAGGAGAGGAATGTTTTGGCCATACGTTGAAGGAGGTGGAGGTTCCGAAAGGAGAGGAATGGTTCTACGGTGATCTGAAAGAAGTATTGTGAGTTAAGTGTCAGATGTGGTTGTCTCAATTGTCTGGAGGAACTGGGGATGAAGTGTACTGGGGGCGGATTAAATGGCGCAGGCCATGGCGGATATTGAGGAAAATCAACGGAGGAGTATGGCGCGGGAAGTGGCCCATCAGGAGCAGCAGGCGGATACCCAAAAGGCATCCAAAGGAGCTGTGGATGAGTTGTACCAGGGGGCGGACAAAATGGCATTAGCCATGGCAGATATCGAGAAAATCTATGGGGAAGTGTGGAGAGGGCGATGGCCCAGCAAAAGCAACAGGTGGATCCATGAGGAGTGTCCAGAGGGGCCATGGATGGAGTGTGCCAAGGGGCGGATGAGATGGCACATGCCCTGGTGGATACCGAGGGAGCACTATGGGGAAGTTTGGAGTGGGCGGTGGCCCACCAGAAGTGACAGGTGGATCAATGCAGAGCGCCAGATCCAGAGCTTGGGAGATTTCCAAAGGGCTGGCTGCATGTGCGAGTGAAGTGGAAAGGTGATCTGGAGGAGGAGATGACATGGCAAACAGGAGAAATTAGTGCGCAGTGCCTGGGGATGGTCCAGGGATTCCAGTCTTCATAGGGGTGATGTAACAGATCAGGTGGTACCTGATCCGTACATTGCTATGGATCAGTTAGTACTAGATCCAAATATGGAATTTATAAGAAGAAACCCAAATGAGAGGGAATTGGAGCAAGGGAAATTCAACTGTCTGAAGCCAAAACGCATCCAAGCCAATATGATGTTGGACTTACGAGCAGCATGGATGATGATTCTATGGGGAATGGATTTTTCGCCCAAGATGTGCTGGACGGTTCTTGAGAACTTGGCATAGGAGAAAGCTTATTTTATATTTTCAAAAGCACTATTTTTTAGGGGTAGGCTGGCCTGAATAGCCAGTTGAGTCTTCTACGAAATCCCTAGAATCAAATAAAGATTGGTTTACATAAGAAAATAATATTTTTATAAAATAGAATAATTGGATCGAAGATATGGGCTCCATTAGTGAGCATGGTGTGGCATTGGCGTGGATCTTGATATTCTCCTACAGCATGTGGACAGTGATCCAAGGTCATGTGGCAATGGCGAAACTCAGCGTATGGGTTTGGGGATTGGCTCTGGCAGGCTGGTCCCTAGTGAGTCAGCAATGAGGCTCTTACTTCCCAATTTCCTTATGATATATTGGCGCAAACCCATTCGTTACAAAACTTTGTACCCTCTTCCAAGTCTGAATTATCAGAAATTAAGTGAGCTAGCCCAGAGAGTGTTAACATTATTTCAGCTCCTGGGGAACTACTTTTAAACCTTCTTTTAAGACAAGCTCACCCCTGGGGAGGGAAGTATTGCTTCATTTCTTTATAACTGAGATCTCAATGGAGAATTATCCTGGCCATCAGAAAGGTATATACTTACCCTCTTGTCTTAGTAGATCCGCTCAAGAATTAATGGTACCCCATTTAATGTGGTGCAATACTTAGGCTGAATTTAAGGCTGCGCTTATTAAAACAATTCAGTAGTAATATTTCCCTGCCCAATCAGAAACAGGCGTTTATGAGTATGAAGTTAAGATGTGGAGAAATCCAAGCGGAGTTCACTACCTGTATTACTCTGAAACTCAAGTGTGTTGACCAACAATTCCATTACACTTGATGATGCGGTTGTTGTCCTATCTGCTTTAGAGTTCAACCCGCAGCTCCATCTCCACATGAATTCAGTGAATAAAAACTATACTTTTATTTTAGATATCAAGGAGGCCCTCCTCCAGATTCCCGCCTCCTTGATTGCTGCTGCTCCTGCATCCACTTTAGCCTCCCATCCTTGATATATGTGGTGAACAACAAAGAGTCTGCAAAGGATTATGCTCAGCCTAACAGCACCTATTGTGGCCGTTGTAGCCATTTCATTCAGCACTGGTGGACGAAAATAGATGATAAAAAAGCAAAAGATGGGTCTTCATAGGGAGAGAGGCTCCCTATGCTGATGACTCCACTGCGCACAGAACTTATCCATTCATTTATTTTCACTTCCTTTAATGACCCTAGTGCTCCTGGAGGAAAAGCTCCTATTGCTTTACCTTTGACGATAAACCTAATGATATTTCCTCTTATAATATTCCTAGTCTGCCCCTATGACAATATATTCTATCACAGTTCAGTTGGGAGTGACGTTGAAAGCATTGAAGCGTTAGTCCACAAAGTAAAGGTTCTCGCTATTGCCAACTCTGGCCCCTTATTAGTATTATCTCTTCACGACTAATTAGGAAAATTAAGATTCAACCCGTAATTAACCATTTGTTGAATTATGGGACGGATAATACAGCATATCCTCATGCTATAGGAGCTTTATCTCACTTTCCCCTGAAGTTAGGTGGCCTACAACTTTCCATCCCAGATATAGCATTGGATAAATATAGCTACGATCTCTTATTAGCACTGAATTCCTTAAGGAGCATGATGCCATTATTAACTTCAAGGTTAACTTTATTTTTATACCAGGATACCGAATCCCTTTGATTTTTAGTTACTCTCTTAAGGAAAAAGGGAAGCGAAAATTTAGGACGTGCCTGCTTGAATCTCCTGCCTCAGTTAAGCGCTATGAATATCGTGTTTTGGGCCCAAAGTTAGATTGCCCCCTTCTATGGTTGAGGCTGAGGAGGGAATGCCCTTACTTCTCCCCATATCCTTACCATAACTCCTCAAGCTCAGGTATTTGTGGACACTGAAATCAGTTAGTCCCCCTCCTGATCACTTGTCAAGGTTTCTATAATATTTAACGCTTCTGTGTTCAAGGCTCTTCCCTGTCCTGAGGTTTTAGATCAGGACTATCAAGGCACTGTCACTGTTCTTCTGGAGAACCTCTCTCATGTCCTAAACTAATTGAGCCAAGTCACCCAATTACTTACGATCACCTCTTGCCTATGATCAAGCTTGGGGGTTCGTGGAGTTAGGACCTTAGCCGCGACTTTGGCTTAGAGGAGCCCCATGTTGTTTCTGCAGTGCCTGTGCAAATTGGTTTTAATTTCTCAGACGAGCAAACGCTTCTGCAGAAGCTTTAGTTGAAGAATCTTTGATACTTTCTCCTCTGTTCCCAACGACCTTGGCATATGAAGGGTGTACAGCACCATGTTGATACTGGCAACTCTGTCCCTTTCTGCTCCTGTCCTTATCAAAATCAAAACTGAGGAAGCTCTGGTCACTCTCAAATTAAAACAATTGCTTGATTCTGGCATCCTTTAATCCTTGTGTAGCCCTTGGTCCTCTACTCTCATATTGATTAAGAAAAAGGATGGGAGCCACCACGACGTTATGGACTACCAATGGTTGAACTCTATCACTCACAAGGACAGATAACTTTTACCCTGCATTGATTACTCCCTGCGATCATTGGATGGCTCACAATACTTTTCTGGAATGGACCTGGCCAGTGGCTACTGGCAAATTGACCTCTCCGCTATGGATCATGCCAACAGTGCCTCATCTCCCATGAGGGGTTGTTTGAGCCTATACATATGCGTGGGAATATGTAACGCCCCTGCTACATTCCAGTGGGCTATGGAAAAGTTGTTTGGGGACCTTAAAATCATGTACGTGCTAGTTTCCCTCGATGATGTTGCCATTTTCTCCTGAATTTTTACAGCTCATCTTGATCATCTCCTTCAGTTTTTTCAGCAGTTACATGAGACCTCTCAGAAACTGAAACCTTATAAATGTAATTTTTTTATGAGAGATGGATTTTTTAGGTCTCAAGATGAAGTGGAAAGGTATCCTCCCCATTACAGATAAAGTTTCTGACATTAAATGCATGTCCGCTCTAAGAATTTACATGATATACAAGTCTTTCTTGAGATGGTAGGCTATTATCACCAGTTAGCTCTCACTTCGCTGATCTTACCAAACTTTTGTTAAACTCTTGCACAAAAACGTTCCTTTCTTCTGGGGGCCTGAACAGCAACAGTATTTTGATTCCCTACGCACAGCCTTATTTTCAGACCCCATCTTAAAACATACTAACTTCAAGCACCCTTTTGTTCTCATCACCAATGCCAGTGACACCGTTGTGGGCGCTACCTTTCCCAGTTGTATGCAGACCAAGTAGACCACCCAGTTGCTTATTTAAGCAAGATGTTTGTTGTAAATTTGATGGAATATTTGAGATATGCCATAAGGTTTTTGCGCAGAGTCAAACCCACTGAGCAATGGATGGATTATATGGAGATCATTGGCCCACGAGACAAACGTAAAGATTGTAATAAAATATGAAGCAATTGCCTTAGCCACACCACTTTATTTGTTTCATATTAACTACAGACACCTTCTACTCCACTCACATCTTCATATTAACAATCCTCCTCCTTCAACCATCTCATCTCGCTTATATCTCAGCGACTTTGGATAAATCTCATTTCCTAAACATAATTATTTGGTTCTACTATATTTTCATTGATTCTGGAAGAGTATAGTTTTTTCAATTATCTATTGTTTTATTTCAAGGCAATCTATTCAATATTCGTCAAACGTTTACATTGCCTTATTTTCCTATTGGGGATAATCTAATTATAACCATTTCTGACCCAATATTGCCTCATCTCATTGCGCTTGAATAATTGTGACTAGTATCATGGTCGGCGGATTCTCACCAATCCACCATAGCTATTCAGGGTTTATTGTCCAGTCATATCAGGGTCTCAACAACGTTAACCAAAGCAGAGCGGAATTATTCAGTAACTAAATGCAAGTGTTATGCAGTTTTACTTGCTATAAAACATTTTCGTCCCTCTCTCTATGGTAAACATTTTACAATTGTTACCAATCATGATTCTCTTCATTGGATTTGTCAAATGAAAGATCCTGATAGGAGGTTAGCTCTTTGGTCCCTCAGGTTTAAAATTAGGTTTTTCTATAGTTCGCTGAGCTGGCACCATTCATCAAAATGTGGATGGACTATCTCGCCTCCCTATCTTACATGTAGCTATCCTAGAGGAGGATTGACATTATGAGCTTCTCTCTCACCCTGGTTTATGGCCTCAAGAATCTCTGGATGTTCAAGCCCAATTGAAGAAGATGGCCACTAACGCTAAAGTTGATGGGAATTTAGTCAAACAGGTTGGCATCTCTTTCCTGCCCTACCTCCGACCTTTTCTCCATACTGAAACTATTATGGAAGCCTATAAATCCCTTGGTCATGGGGCTATAAAGAAAATCCTTGAGTGGTTAAAAACCAAATGATACTGGGATAATATGGCTGAGTCAACTCATGATGTTTTGGAAACTTGCTTAATCTACCGCTACCAGGATAAATCCAATCTGGAATTAAAATTTTTGGCTTGTAGCTCTGGGGGCCACCTTTGGTACTGTTAGCATAAATTCGTAGGCCCATTGCCTGTGGCTGTTTATAACCATTGCTATATTATCCTTGCCATTGATAACCTAACAAAGTGGGTTGAGGCCACTTTAGTTCCTCATTCTACTGCAAAAGCTACAGCTATTTCTTAAATCAACAAGTATTCTCCCAACATGGTTGCATGTGGATACTCTTATCAGAAAAAGGCAAAAATTTTATTATTTTCATAGTTTAGGAATTGACTTCTCTTACTGGCATAAAGCACCTCTCTACGACGCTCTATTACCCAACCACCTTGGAAAGGTAGAACGTGCTAATGGCACTCAATTTTTATTCTTTGTAAGTTGGCTGCTTCTGACCCAGTGCATTGGAACGATTTTCTCCCTAGCGCCTTGTTGGCATATAGAGTTAGCTACTACAGAATAAAAAAGATGTCCCCATTCAAAGACTATATGGTCGTGAGCCGCTGTTGCATTCTAGACTTCACCCTATTATCAAATTAGCTAATCTAAGCAAAGTTGAGCTTACCCTTCAATGGTTAACTGAGGAGATCATACGTATCTTAGCAATGGCTTATGAATCTATAATAATTACCAATATTAGTGAAGTAGATCAAGCTAATGAACGCCGACCTGCGCTCCCTGAATATCCTTTGGGAAATTTGATCTAATTCTACCACCATCTCCCTGGTGTTATGAACCACAACCTGCCAAAACTTGTTCTGGACCTTATCAGGTGATACACTGGAGGAGACCATATACTCTAACGCTGCTACTGGTACTAAAACTGTAGCATTTTTGTCCATAGTTGTTTTCTGTGAAAATATTAACTCTTGGCAAGATCATGAGGGGGGCGTTGCTGGGATTTGACTTGCCCCAAATTGGTACCATCTGACCCACCTTCAATTGATATGAACTTTTCTACCTCCAACACACCTACTAAAAATCCCTAATCTTGGTGAAGCATTATTCCCCACGACCTAGCAAAGTTGTCAAAGGCAAGTATTTCATCAATCCCCCACCTGACCAAGCTCAGAGTGTTGAAGATATTACCAGTGGAGGTCATCGCTACCCTAAAAGAAATAGGGTGAAATCGCATTTTATGAATATTTGCTCCTTTTAGCTTATCAACACGTTTTTACCTCCATTTGATCTTGTTTTCACTTTATTTAAAAGCCCTTTTTAGCGAGCTCCTATCCAGGAATTTTCATCACAATCACTGGTTATATTACAATAAATCTACCTCGCCACCTATTCAAAAGCTTTAAGTTGAGCACCAGACCCTACGATTAGGATCCCCCAGCACTCCAAGTTGGACAAGTACAAGTCCGATTTTATTAAGAGTTATTCAGGTCTCAAATTAAATAACATTGGCCAAAAAACCCTGGTTAATTCTCAGTTTACCTCACAAATCATGGTAACACTATTACCCCAAATCCTTGGCCAAATCGCCCTATGGCCAGTAGCAGGGTAACGCAAAACCTGGTGAAAAATCAGGGGAGTTGTTCCAAGGGTCCTCTCCGCCCTCTCACTAGCTTAGCCAACAAACCTACCCCACGACCACCCCCTTTTATAGCCTTGGATGGGGTTACATCAGGTGAGATTATTTTCCCGCCTTCTGATTGGTCTAGATATATTAAATCCCTTCCTCATGAGTTCATCTTCCAAGCTGTCACTTATCCATCTGCCCTCACATTGAAGTGAGGCGAGTCTCAACTAATCTGATAGGATGACAGCCAATATTACTTAATTTAGATTTGTCTAACTGATAATGAATTTCTCATCTGACTCACTTTGAGTCTCGAAATAATTTCAATACTAAGCATTCCCTATAATGAGAGGTTTTGATTCTTATCACTACATGTCACAATTTTTAAAAATCTATGAATTCAAACAATTATTTTAATTGAAGTATTATTATTTTATTTACAAAAGTGGTCACTAACCCCTAATCTATATCCTGCAGTAGAGAGCCAACTTCTCCTGCATACTGTTGTTGAAATTCAGCTGTGAAAACGCACCAGCGAGCAAAACTAACCTTAAATTCCAACAAGTGATGCCACTACAGGTGGTAGTACACCACAAAAACACTATCAAAAATGGAGGGTGTTGGGTTGAATACCCTCACAACTTCCCCGCGGCTTCTGAATCTCGACTAGATGCTTTAGCCCAGCAGATAGCCAGCGCAATGTCTCATCTTGAAACGCTAGAACAGCGCGTTTGCCAAGCCTCTCATGAGGCTGCCCCAATTTTCTCCAAGCCCCCATTCAGAGACAAATTTACCCCTTGTGAGGGTATCATCACTTAGTTCCTCTTTGTCTATGAGGCGGTTATGGAGGGGACTACTGATTCCAAAATCTAAAGCATACCTCTCCTGCCTCAGCCGCTCCAACCAAGAGGTGATGGTACCTTATATGGCTACCCTTAAAACTTGAGCAGAGGTAAAAAACGCGCTCATTGAGGAATTTTGATCCATGCAGAGCTTGCGTAGGAAGAAACAGGCGTTCATGTGCCTAAGTCTACTGGAGAGGGAATTAGTTGCCAAATTTGTTGATCGTTTTTACAGTGCAGCCCAGCCTCTCCTGCTTGCCAAAATGCTAATCTTGATGAAGCTGTTGCTGCCATCCTAACTGGGTTAGCTTCTCAACCCTCTTTATCATTGCATATTTTCTCTGTCAAGCGCTGTTTTAGTAATGGCCGAGACATAAAAGAGGCTCTATTAGAGGTTGTAGTTTTTGCCATAACGCTGAGACTGCTCAAGAGGCTGAGTTGCACCCTCAAGTAATAACTATTGAGGAACACCCAACCATATACCAACAGAGGGAGTCCATGATGACCATCCCAAAACCTGTTCCCGCGGTGCAACTCAAAACAGATATTCCCCCTCCACATGAGTTTAGCCCAAGGGCTCCATCTACAACTGGGCAGCGGTCCTCTCCATCAACTGCACGAAAAGGGCGCCCTGTACATTTGGTTGACCCTGTGTCTCGGGTCACGCCCTCTCTTGAGAGGCTTCCTGCTACAGCTCAGTTGTCACGCCTCTCTGATACGCAGTCAGTATCCCTTCCCGCCTTCTGAAGCTTGAAACCTGTCTCTATGGGGCAACCCAAGCCAGTTAGCAAAAAGCTTACGCCAAAGGCTGTTAAAGCTAAAACACATGCTCCCATGATCCAAGCGGTAGCATACATTCCACCAGTCATCCCCTGCCCTAAGTAAGGGCCAACAAAACAAAGGTATCAACTAACGATCACTGAATTTCTAAAGTTCACCCTCTCACCTAATGCCTCTTTGGGGTGCATAGACAACCCATCTGATGACCTATCTGAAGGGAGTGGTGAAGAC
The DNA here is from genome assembly GCA_022478985.1 of Massospora cicadina. Classification (NCBI taxonomy): domain Eukaryota; kingdom Fungi; phylum Entomophthoromycota; class Entomophthoromycetes; order Entomophthorales; family Entomophthoraceae; genus Massospora; species Massospora cicadina. Next base: position 50,291 of record JAKSZP010003235.1, read on the forward strand.
GCGGGCTATTATGTCCTAGGAGCTCCAATTGAAGTGCAAATACCGGATAGGTTGAGGCTGGAAAGAATAGATATGTCTATGATACCTGAATAACCTATCTCCAACAGTTGTTGAGGTGTTCAGAAGTGATTGATACCGCCAGTGATGCTGACCAGCTTGTTGGTGCAGTAATCCAATCTACCCAGAAGGTTCATACCCTTCAATCCCTTTAAAGATAAATACCCTGCGATGGCTCAACGCCTTGCCTCCACTCTCCGTTTAAAGGAGGTTCTTGCCCTCCCCCTGTTTTTTGTAGCACTATAACCAAGGTAGAGGTTGTCATCAATAAGGTGCGAATTCTAGACATCCTTGATACAGGTGCTCCAGTGAACGTAGTCTCTTCAAAGCTCAGCAATTAAATTAAGTTTGTGCCCAACCTGGACTATACCCACAAGTTTGGAACTGTGGGGCCCAAAAACACGTGAGCTATTGGAGCCTACTCTTCTCTACCCATACTTTTTACTAAGCTCCTTCTGTCTGCCCCAGTTGTGGCATCAAAAAAAATTTATATGACTTGCTCATTGCACTCAATTCATAATTGAGTATGACGGAATTAGCAACATTAAACAGGGTTTTTATACCTTCTCAATTATGAAGTTCCCCTAGTCTTTACAAACGATGATCATAAGAAGAAAGAAAAGTCATGCTTATTTGAGTATACTTTTTCTGCCTTCACTCTTACTATACAACGTCGGGCAGAAACACAAAAAAGCTGCCTGACTCCGTGGATGCTGCAGAGGGCCTTCCATTATATGCGTCAGAGTAGGTAGTTGTCAATGCTGGTGAACAAAAGATGATAGAAATCAAGATTACTATAAAAATCTTCAACAACTGCTTCCTGCACTCAACAAGTATTGTGAAAGCCCTTTGGAACCTCAGGTGTTGCCGAGTATCCTAGACCCTGCCTACCAGCGGCCCATCAATCTTCTTTTGGGGAACCTTACTAACAAGGATATGGTTGTAAAGAAGCGTTAGGAGGTTGGAAAATCACTGCTGATTTCAATTTAGGACAACCAACAAGTCCATTATATTGAGTTTATGTTAGATCTGGGACTACCTGTGACGGACGGGGTCTCTGAAAACTGCCACAAAGCAGTTAGGCAAGAGTGCCCAGGTGAGTGTCCACAGGCAGGATAGCCCTGCTGTGGAGATGTCCCTAATCTGACTGTGTGGAAACCACTTTACTACGAAAGTTTGGGCTACAGTCAAGACTATGCTGGCGCTCAGAAGGAGGGCCTGACCCCCAAGAGGGCGTACAAGGACTGGATGGCCTTGTCAAAGTCTGAGCTGCTGTCCATGTGTGGTTTCCAGGTTTTCTCTTAAACTGATTTGCAAATTTCAAAAACTTATTTGCAAATTTATTAAGTTTTTATTTAATTTATAGAAGATAAAACTGTGTAAAGCAGTTTCAGCTGCTCAGATTTATACTGAGCTTAGTGGGGAAGAGCAGGTCCTGTTCCCCATGGAGTCCGCAGGAATCTTCCCAATGGCAGGCCCTATTTGAGAATCTAGACCCTCGATTCTGGCGTCAAGGCCCATTCTTGAACTTGGGCTGGGTACCCTTGGGGTTGCAAAAACTTTTCTGCATTTATTATTCAGCTTCGATTTACTCTCAAAGCCTGGGCCATTCTCTTCACCCATATTCCTCAATATTAATTTGTTGCCTTTTTTGGAAATATTTCATTTGGTGACATCTGGTTGGCCAGAGCGCTATTTGAAAGGATTTTCATCCTTGTCAATACTTCCATGAATGTCAGGTTTGGCCACACCTGATTGGCCAGAAATCTGGGTCCAGTCTGCTCCCTCACCATATTTAGCATTCATTTTGGTGGCATCTGGTTGG